>JAHPZR010048404.1:0-12985 GCA_019787425.1 Platygyra sinensis
GCACACTACCAAAAAACAGCGACCACCTCTCCTCAGCAACGAGTTTTCCACACTACCAAAAGCAGCGACCACCTCTTCTCAGCGACTACTTTTCCACACTACCAAAAACAGCGACCACATCTCCTCAGCGACGAGTTTTCCACACTACCAAAAGCAACGACCACCTCTCCTCAGCGACGAGTTTTCCACACTACCAAAAACATCGACCATCCCTCCTCAGCAAAGAGTTTTCCACACTACCAAAAGCAGTGATCACCTCTCCTCAGCGACGAGTTTTCTACACTACCAAAAACAGCGACCACCTCTCCTTAACGACGAGTTTTCCACACTACCAAAAGCAACGACCACCTCTCCTCTGCAACGAGTTTTCTACACTACCAAAACCAGCGACCACCTCTCCTCTGCGACAAGTTTTCCACACTACCAAAAACAGCGAACACCTCTCCTCAACGACGGGTTTTCCACACTACCAAAAGCAACGACCACCTGTCCTCAGCGACGAGTTTTCCACACTACCAAAAACAGCGACCACATCTCCTCAACGACGAGATTTCCACACTACCTAAAGCAACGATCACCTCTCCTCAGCGACGAGTTTTCCACACTACCAAAACCAACGACTACCTGTCTTCAGGGACGAGTTTTCAACACTACCAAAAACATCGACCATCTCTCCTCAGCGACGAGTTTTCCACTGTACCAAACGCAACGACCACCTGTCCTCAGCGACGAGTTTTCCACACTACCAAAAACAGCGACTACATCTCCTCAGCGACGAGTTTTCCACACTACCAAAACCAACGACCACCTGTCCTCAGTGACGAGTTTTCAACACTACCAAAAACATCGACCATCTCTCCTCAGCGACGAGTTTTCCACACTATCAATAGCAGTGACCACCTCTCCTCAGCGACGAGTTTTCTACACTACCAAAAGCAGCACCACCTCTCCTTAGCGACGAGTTTTCCACACTACCAAAAACAGCGACCACCTCTCCTTAGCGACGAGTTTTTCACACTACCAAAAGCAGCGACCACCTCTATTCAGCGACGAGTTTTCCACACTACCAAAAGCAGCGACCACCTCTTCTCAGCGACGAGTTTTCCACACTACCAAAAGCATTGACCACCTCTCCTTCACTACCAAAAGAAGCACCATCTACCTGGGAAATTAGTATTTGATTCGGCGCATGTAAAATGCGACGTTTAAACCAGGCCTTAAAAGACAAAACTTTGACTCAATATGTTCTAAGCTGTCGTAAGCAACCACCTATGCTTGACATTTTGCATGGTCGCTTACAGGAGCTCCGAAGTGTAGTGAAGACTATATTTCGGCTTAAGTGGGACTTTGTTTGTGGTTAATTTTTTCAATAGCAGTTCAAATTTCTAAAAAGTAGCGTTTGAAGTCCTCTCTTTGGTGAGGCCTCAACAAAACGAAATCAAAGCATGAAACGTCGAAACCAAAAATACTGCAGAAACATCTGATTTTCATAGCAACGATATGTCCGCTAAGTGCACGTTGAGTTTTGCAAGTACAACTTGACACCGAGAGTGAGGTATTCCATTATCATAAAGATTCACTGCGTAATCTGTTTCTCAACATGAGGTTTTCGAATGTTGCTGCATTTTAAGGTCTAGTGAGGCCCCTGAGGGGGGGGGGGGGGGGGGTTAGTCATCCCTTATCCCTAAAACTCCAGGGGCAGTTATCCCTTATCCCTAAAATTGATAAATTTGATAAATTTTGTGACTTTTCCCTCCCCCATTTCTTCGTACGCATATTCACCTTTCGATTTAGTTATTTTATTAAACGGTCATATGAATGTACTATTCTACGTAACAATGATATTCTTACAGTACAATGGATCGAAGCCGCTATGGTGCAGTCTCTTGATCTGTGGGATTCCTATATCTAATAAGGGTTCTTAGCAGAAGTTTCCACAGGTGTCCAATAAATAATGACAAGCGGCGTCTGAGGGGCAAGCCAACCTAGGAGGGTTCGGAGGCATGATCCCTGGAAAAGTTTGAAATTTTAGGTTGTCGAAGAATTTTTTTCTTGAAACCTCTCAGTCTGTAATTATCGTCATGAGTGCAAATTTTCATAACATTCAATTTTACAGCCACTGGAATTCTGCTGTTCTACTGAGAACCCCGTGACTGATATCAGTTGACATACCAGCAATGTAACCAGGCGGTCTAACCATGACAGGTGCTTGAAAACTGCAAAGTTACCAGTTTCGAGTGCTAAATAGCCCTCCACTAAGTCTGTATGGGCATGTGTCATTTAGCGGTCCCCCTACTTTGGGGTCTCAGTTATGACTGATCATGTGATGTCCACGTTGCACGCGCGCCATGAGGTCAGTGGTTGACCGAATAAAATAAAGAAGCCTAAGCCGTGTATTACACTTGATAAAACACGACAGGCATTTGAGAACACGAGGGAAATGTAGAAAGCACGAGCCGCAGGCGAGTGTCTTCTACATTTCTCGAGTGTTCTCAAATGACTGGAGTGTTTTATCACAGTGTAATACACGACTTAGGCTTCTTCATTTGCTTTATGATATAGATTTTACGCGCGCAAAACAATAAAACACGCTTTTTCTATGTTTTATACTCTGATAAAACATAGGTTTTTGGCCAATCAGAGCGCGCGCAGGGTCCAATCTATGTTATAAATGGTATTATAAAGCAAATGAAGAAGCCTAAGCCATGTATTACACTGTGATAAAACACTCCAGTCATTTGAGAACACTCGAGAAATGTAGAAAACACTTGCCTGCGGCTCGTGGTTTCTACATTTCCCTCGTGTTCTTAATTGCCTGTCGTGTTTTATCACAGTGTAATACACTGCCTTAGGCTTGTTTATTTGTTAACTAACTTTGATGCAAAATTTGCATAAGTCTAAATACCGCCATTTTTGCTCTCACACCCATGCAGAGATTGTTGAGGCCCCAAATGTAATATTTGGCCTCAAATGTAATAATTGGCTGCAAATGTAGTAAAAGTTGGCCTCAAATGTAATAACTGGCTCCAAATGTAATAAGCGTTGGCCTCAAATGCAATAACTCGCTAGAAACATAAAAGCGCAACAAAATTAACTCTCGAACAGAACATATAGAAAGTGGACGTCACAAGTCACGTCATCATGGGGAAATGGATTAAGGTTACTGTAGACCTTCAGAGTGCCTTTCGGAAAATGCTTTGCTTACGCACTGCTTTAAAGAAAACATATATCATTGGAAAGCTAATAAACTGTAGAATCCGAATATTACAACATATTTTTCAATTTTGGTTTTGATAGGCACGCACAAGCCTTTAAATGCAAGAATGACCGTATCTGCTAAACTGAATTACCAGCCTTGGTGTTACCGCAGACATCCAGACTGTCTGAACATTATCAATCAGGAGATGATGGGCTAACAAAGTGTGTGAGGCTAAGTAAGTAAGTACGTAAGTAAGTAAGTAAGTAAGTTTATTAACGTGACCAAACACTTAGCTAACCAGCTACTTTACAGGAATAGTCACAAAATAAAAATAGTAATAATAATAATAAAAAGAAAAAGTAATGAAAATGATGAATAAAAATACTAAGAAAGATAAAAAAGATACTATTTACAATGTTTCTAAGATTATTAAATATTGCAGCATAAAATATATAAAATGTTTCAAAATATATCAGCATGTGATTACGACATGTAGCGGCCAGCCAAATCCGTATCTGATATCTGTTTCTTGAACAGTTTGTAAGAGTCCGCTTTTCTGTATTCATTCGGTAATTTATTCCACAGGTTGGCTCCTTCGTATCTGAGTGATTTAAGTCCGTACTTAGTAGTATTTACTTTTGGTAATGTCAAGATTTTGTCTCCTCGAAGATTATAATTACTTTCCCTTAGTTCTGACTACTTTGTATACAGTAGTCAGTATCTTTGCCAATCTCTGATTTAACAACGTTTGGTAGCCAGATTGTTTAAGTAGCATTTCATACGACGAGCTATAATCTCTATAAACAAATCTCAGTGCTCTTTCATTGAGTTTTTTTAACTTAATGGTTGCGCCCTTGCTGCAGAAGTTCCATGTTTCTGCGCAGTAATTGAAGTGTGGTACAATGAACGACTGGTACAGCTTCATACGCGTCTCGAACGGCAGCATTTTCTTCATCCTTCTCAGTACAGCCACTTGCTGACTTACTCGACGACAGATCTTTGCTACGTGCTCATCGAATTTCAGCTTTTTGTCAACCGTAACACCAAGCAATTCCACCTTTTCATTTAAGGGGATGACTGTATTTTCGCATACAAGTCTTGGTGGACCAGTTCGTAGATTGCCAAATACAATAGCTGTGTATTTGCTGGGATTTCTTTGCATTTTGTTCTTATCAAACCATTCATCAACCCTTTTAAGATCAGTGCTAATAGCCTGTTCGAGTTCCACTTCATTATTACCCGCGTAAAATATTTGAGTGTCATCGGCATATGTGGATAAAGTGGTGTTTTTTGGCACTTCATGCAGATCATTCATAAAGATGTTGAACAGTAGGGGCCCTAAAATAGACCCCTGTGGAGTTGCCATGAGGAATGCTCGCCGCTATTTCGATATCTCAATTTCTCCTGCTTTTACGCCCTCTTACGTAACGAAGATCGGCAAATATTCTATTCGCTAAGTTCAAAATAGATTTTCTCAGCAACCAATAGGGATATCGAAAAAGGCTCACACACTTTTGTGGTTCATCACCTTCTAATTGACATGGAGCGGTTTGTTTGGCCGTACGTGATAACACGAAAGCAAGTAATTTAGTTAAGCAAACATTGTCAGTTTTGCATATAAGGAGTTGTGCGCACTTACCATTACAGCAGTCTTTAAAATAGTCATGTCTCCAGATTCTACATTTTTTAAGCTTCACAGTGATATATAGTTTGCCAAGGTTTTATCGCCAGCGATGCGCGTACAAACGATTTTCCGGAAGACACTCCTGAAGGTCTACAGTACTCTTTATCAAGAATCTGATGTACTCACACTGATGTCCCTTCAAGTGTACATAAGCTTTACGTGATCAAACGACGTATATCAGATATCACTAAAATGGGGAATTAAAAATGGAAAATTGAAATGGGAAAACCAAAAATGGGAATTTAAAAATGGCAAATTATAGATTGTCAATTGCAAATCAGAATTGACAATCTTTTGTTCACGTGGGTTGTATTGGTGTATACTTTCAAACAACTACAGAAGTGTGAAGAATGTGGAGATTTATTTTGTTTCACGACCGTGTTTAGGGAATCAAAACAAATGAAACTTTTTATAATGCTAGTAGGTGAGTCAAAATACAAAAGAAGGTTTTTCTTCATTTTTTATCAAAGAAGATGTTTTTTTTTGTGGCTCAAAAGTGAAAGCGAATACATTAAGGTAAGCAGTTTTCAAGTAGTTAAAAATTAAAACGGATTATTACTAAATCACAAGTTAATCTCACAGTGACTTAGCTTGCCCCACATTTGCTTCGAGTACAAACACCGATCAAACTTCTCCACTCTTTTCTTTTTTTTCTTTTCTTCACAGTCACGAGCGGTTAATTTATTATTTTCATCTCCAAAGCTATGACGTAACGGCTATCTCGTTCAGTAACCAAAGATTCTTCTATTTCAGGGATATGAAAATAAAAATGACTTAGGCTCAACAAATATTTTCTCGGAGCATTTCGGGAGTATTCTCTCGAAAGTAGGTAGGTAGCGTGGTCGAGTGGTTTATTGGTTTAGGGCGCTGGATTTGAAATCTGAAGGCCCCTGGTTCAAATCCTACACCATACAACTCTCAGGATTTGTTCTCGGTAGTCCCCAGTTCAACTCCTCGACCGCGTTGTGTAAACTGGTCAGCCGCCCATCAGTTGGGATTCTTAATACTTTATGTTATATTTATAATATTTGGTTATTTATTTACAGTGTCCCCAATTAGCACTACAGTGCTTAATACATTAGACACTTGAATAAAGTTATTATTATTATTATTAATATTATTATTATTATTATTATTATTATTATTATTATTATTATTGTTATTATTATTATTATTCATCGCGGAGAATCCCTGGACATCATTAATTATTCATAACCGGTGAAGCGGCAAATTTTAATATGCGTGCCATGAAATGCCCTAAACAAGAGAAGAAAGGCCCCAAATTGGCCCGCTCGAGTTGATAAAACTTGATTTTCTGACTTTCCACGAGTTATAACTTCAACTTTCACGCGCTGCTTTTTGAAAGAGAAGATTGTATCGTCAATTTAGCTGATAAGTAAGTGGATATAGCAGGTATCAGGACTACAATCATGGCCCCCCCCCAAAAGTCCTTGGGACACTGTGTCTTGCACTCATTGTGTGTGCTTTTTCACAGCGCGAGCTTTTAACAGTAGGCGCGAATTCATTACACTTGTTCAGGCGTGCCTCTCTGCTCCCCTTCCCCCCCCCCCGCCTCCCCATACAAATGTTGTCCGGACAAGTGTACACGCGTCTACACTTCTCCGGACAACATTTGTATGAGGAGGGCGGGGGGGGGGAAGGGGAGAGCAGAGGCTCGCCTGAACGAGTGTAATGACATTCGCGTCCTTCTGTTAAATGCTCGCGCTGTGAAAAAGCACACTCAATGAGTGCAAGACTCTGTGTCCCAAGGACTTTTGGGGGGGGGCCATGATTGTAGTCCTGATACCTGCTATATCCACTTACTTATCAGCTAAATTGACGATACAATCTTCTCTTTCAAAAAGCAGCGCGTGAAAGTTGAAGTTATAACTCGTGGAAAGTCAGAAAATCAAGTTTTATCAACTCGAGCGGGCCAATTTGGGGCCTTTCTTCTCTTGTTTAGGGCATTTCATGGCACGCATATTAAAATTTGCCGCTTCACCGGTTATGAATAATTAATGATGTCCAGGGATTCTCCGCGATGAATAATAATAATAATAACAATAATAATAATAATAATAATAATAATAATAATAATAATAATATTAATAATAATAATAATAACTTTATTCAAGTGTCTAATGTATTAAGCACTGTAGTGCTAATTGGGGACACTGTAAATAAATAACCAAATATTATAAATATAACATAAAGTATTAAGAATCCCAACTGATGGGCGGCTGACCAGTTTACACAACGCGGTCGAGGAGTTGAACTGGGGACTACCGAGAACAAATCCTGAGAGTTGTATGGTGTAGGATTTGAACCAGGGGCCTTCAGATTTCAAATCCAGCGCCCTAAACCAATAAACCACTCGACCACGCTACCTACCTACTTTCGAGAGAATACTCCCGAAATGCTCCGAGAAAATATTTGTTGAGCCTAAGTCATTTTTATTTTCATATCCCTGAAATAGAAGAATCTTTGGTTACTGAACGAGATAGCCGTTACGTCATAGCTTTGGAGATGAAAATAATAAATTAACCGCTCGTGACTGTGAAGAAAAGAAAAAAAAGAAAAGAGTGGAGAAGTTTGATCGGTGTTTGTACTCGAAGCAAATGTGGGGCAAGCTAAGTCACTGTGAGATTAACTTGTGATTTAGTAATAATCCGTTTTAATTTTTAACTACTTGAAAACTGCTTACCTTAATGTATTCGCTTTCACTTTTGAGCCACAAAAAAAAACATCTTCTTTGATAAAAAATGAAGAAAAACCTTCTTTTGTATTTTGACTCACCTACTAGCATTATAAAAAGTTTCATTTGTTTTGATTCCCTAAACACGGTCGTGAAACAAAATAAATCTCCACATTCTTCACACTTCTGTAGTTGTTTGAAAGTATACACCAATACAACCCACGTGAACAAAAGATTGTCAATTCTGATTTGCAATTGACAATCTATAATTTGCCATTTTTAAATTCCCATTTTTGGTTTTCCCATTTCAATTTTCCATTTTTAATTCCCCATTTTAGTGATATCTGATATACGTCGTTTGATCACGTAAAGCTTATGTACACTTGAAGGGACATCAGTGTGAGTACATCAGATTCTTGATAAAGAGTACTGTAGACCTTCAGGAGTGTCTTCCGGAAAATCGTTTGTACGCGCATCGCTGGCGATAAAACCTTGGCAAACTATATATCACTGTGAAGCTTAAAAAATGTAGAATCTGGAGACATGACTATTTTAAAGACTGCTGTAATGGTAAGTGCGCACAACTCCTTATATGCAAAACTGACAATGTTTGCTTAACTAAATTACTTGCTTTCGTGTTATCACGTACGGCCAAACAAACCGCTCCATGTCAATTAGAAGGTGATGAACCACAAAAGTGTGTGAGCCTTTTTCGATATCCCTATTGGTTGCTGAGAAAATCTATTTTGAACTTAGCGAATAGAATATTTGCCGATCTTCGTTACGTAAGAGGGCGTAAAAGCAGGAGAAATTGAGATATCGAAATAGCGGCGAGCATTCCTCATGGCAACTCCACAGGGGTCTATTTTAGGGCCCCTACTGTTCAACATCTTTATGAATGATCTGCATGAAGTGCCAAAAAACACCACTTTATCCACATATGCCGATGACACTCAAATATTTTACGCGGGTAATAATGAAGTGGAACTCGAACAGGCTATTAGCACTGATCTTAAAAGGGTTGATGAATGGTTTGATAAGAACAAAATGCAAAGAAATCCCAGCAAATACACAGCTATTGTATTTGGCAATCTACGAACTGGTCCACCAAGACTTGTATGCGAAAATACAGTCATCCCCTTAAATGAAAAGGTGGAATTGCTTGGTGTTACGGTTGACAAAAAGCTGAAATTCGATGAGCACGTAGCAAAGATCTGTCGTCGAGTAAGTCAGCAAGTGGCTGTACTGAGAAGGATGAAGAAAATGCTGCCGTTCGAGACGCGTATGAAGCTGTACCAGTCGTTCATTGTACCACACTTCAATTACTGCGCAGAAACATGGAACTTCTGCAGCAAGGGCGCAACCATTAAGTTAAAAAAACTCAATGAAAGAGCACTGAGATTTGTTTATAGAGATTATAGCTCGTCGTATGAAATGCTACTTAAACAATCTGGCTACCAAACGTTGTTAAATCAGAGATTGGCAAAGATACTGACTACTGTATACAAAGTAGTCAGAACTAAGGGAAAGTAATTATAATCTTCGAGGAGACAAAATCTTGACATTACCAAAAGTAAATACTACTAAGTACGGACTTAAATCACTCAGATACGAAGGAGCCAACCTGTGGAATAAATTACCGAATGAATACAGAAAAGCGGACTCTTACAAACTGTTCAAGAAACAGATATCAGATACGGATTTGGCTGGCCGCTACATGTCGTAATCACATGCTGATATATTTTGAAACATTTTATATATTTTATGCTGCAATATTTAATAATCTTAGAAACATTGTAAATAGTATCTTTTTTATCTTTCTTAGTATTTTTATTCATCATTTTCATTACTTTTTCTTTTTATTATTATTATTACTATTTTTATTTTGTGACTATTCCTGTAAAGTAGCTGGTTAGCTAAGTGTTTGGTCACGTTAATAAACTTACTTACTTACTTACTTACGTACTTACTTACTTAGCCTCACACACTTTGTTAGCCCATCATCTCCTGATTGATAATGTTCAGACAGTCTGGATGTCTGCGGTAACACCAAGGCTGGTAATTCAGTTTAGCAGATACGGTCATTCTTGCATTTAAAGGCTTGTGCGTGCCTATCAAAACCAAAATTGAAAAATATGTTGTAATATTCGGATTCTACAGTTTATTAGCTTTCCAATGATATATGTTTTCTTTAAAGCAGTGCGTAAGCAAAGCATTTTCCGAAAGGCACTCTGAAGGTCTACAGTAACCTTAATCCATTTCCCCATGATGACGTGACTTGTGACGTCCACTTTCTATATGTTCTGTTCGAGAGTTAATTTTGTTGCGCTTTTATGTTTCTAGCGAGTTATTGCATTTGAGGCCAACGCTTATTACATTTGGAGCCAGTTATTACATTTGAGGCCAACTTTTACTACATTTGCAGCCAATTATTACATTTGAGGCCAAATATTACATTTGGGGCCTCAACAATCTCTGCATGGGTGTGAGAGCAAAAATGGCGGTATTTAGACTTATGCAAATTTTGCATCAAAGTTAGTTAACAAATAAACAAGCCTAAGGCAGTGTATTACACTGTGATAAAACACGACAGGCAATTAAGAACACGAGGGAAATGTAGAAACCACGAGCCGCAGGCAAGTGTTTTCTACATTTCTCGAGTGTTCTCAAATGACTGGAGTGTTTTATCACAGTGTAATACATGGCTTAGGCTTCTTCATTTGCTTTATAATACCATTTATAACATAGATTGGACCCTGCGCGCGCTCTGATTGGCCAAAAACCTATGTTTTATCAGAGTATAAAACATAGAAAAAGCGTGTTTTATTGTTTTGCGCGCGTAAAATCTATATCATAAAGCAAATGAAGAAGCCTAAGTCGTGTATTACACTGTGATAAAACACTCCAGTCATTTGAGAACACTCGAGAAATGTAGAAGACACTCGCCTGCGGCTCGTGCTTTCTACATTTCCCTCGTGTTCTCAAATGCCTGTCGTGTTTTATCAAGTGTAATACACGGCTTAGGCTTCTTTATTTTATTCGGTCAACCACTGACCTCATGGCGCGCGTGCAACGTGGACATCACATGATCAGTCATAACTGAGACCCCAAAGTAGGGGGACCGCTAAATGACACATGCCCATACAGACTTAGTGGAGGGCTATTTAGCACTCGAAACTGGTAACTTTGCAGTTTTCAAGCACCTGTCATGGTTAGACCGCCTGGTTACATTGCTGGTATGTCAACTGATATCAGTCACGGGGTTCTCAGTAGAACAGCAGAATTCCAGTGGCTGTAAAATTGAATGTTATGAAAATTTGCACTCATGACGATAATTACAGACTGAGAGGTTTCAAGAAAAAAATTCTTCGACAACCTAAAATTTCAAACTTTTCCAGGGATCATGCCTCCGAACCCTCCTAGGTTGGCTTGCCCCTCAGACGCCGCTTGTCATTATTTATTGGACACCTGTGGAAACTTCTGCTAAGAACCCTTATTAGATATAGGAATCCCACAGATCAAGAGACTGCACCATAGCGGCTTCGATCCATTGTACTGTAAGAATATCATTGTTACGTAGAATAGTACATTCATATGACCGTTTAATAAAATAACTAAATCGAAAGGTGAATATGCGTACGAAGAAATGGGGGAGGGAAAAGTCACAAAATTTATCAAATTTATCAATTTTAGGGATAAGGGATAACTGCCCCTGGAGTTTTAGGGATAAGGGATGACTAACCCCCCCCCCCCCCCCCCTCAGGGGCCTCACTAGACCTTAAAATGCAGCAACATTCGAAAACCTCATGTTGAGAAACAGATTACGCAGTGAATCTTTATGATAATGGAATACCTCACTCTCGGTGTCAAGTTGTACTTGCAAAACTCAACGTGCACTTAGCGGACATATCGTTGCTATGAAAATCAGATGTTTCTGCAGTATTTTTGGTTTCGACGTTTCATGCTTTGATTTCGTTTTGTTGAGGCCTCACCAAAGAGAGGACTTCAAACGCTACTTTTTAGAAATTTGAACTGCTATTGAAAAAATTAACCACAAACAAAGTCCCACTTAAGCCGAAATATAGTCTTCACTACACTTCGGAGCTCCTGTAAGCGACCATGCAAAATGTCAAGCATAGGTGGTTGCTTACGACAGCTTAGAACATATTGAGTCAAAGTTTTGTCTTTTAAGGCCTGGTTTAAACGTCGCATTTTACATGCGCCGAATCAAATACTAATTTCCCAGGTAGATGGTGCTTCTTTTGGTAGTGAAGGAGAGGTGGTCAATGCTTTTGGTAGTGTGGAAAACTCGTCGCTGAGAAGAGGTGGTCGCTGCTTTTGGTAGTGTGGAAAACTCGTCGCTGAATAGAGGTGGTCGCTGCTTTTGGTAGTGTGAAAAACTCGTCGCTAAGGAGAGGTGGTCGCTGTTTTTGGTAGTGTGGAAAACTCGTCGCTAAGGAGAGGTGGTGCTGCTTTTGGTAGTGTAGAAAACTCGTCGCTGAGGAGAGGTGGTCACTGCTATTGATAGTGTGGAAAACTCGTCGCTGAGGAGAGATGGTCGATGTTTTTGGTAGTGTTGAAAACTCGTCACTGAGGACAGGTGGTCGTTGGTTTTGGTAGTGTGGAAAACTCGTCGCTGAGGAGATGTAGTCGCTGTTTTTGGTAGTGTGGAAAACTCGTCGCTGAGGACAGGTGGTCGTTGCGTTTGGTACAGTGGAAAACTCGTCGCTGAGGAGAGATGGTCGATGTTTTTGGTAGTGTTGAAAACTCGTCCCTGAAGACAGGTAGTCGTTGGTTTTGGTAGTGTGGAAAACTCGTCGCTGAGGAGAGGTGATCGTTGCTTTAGGTAGTGTGGAAATCTCGTCGTTGAGGAGATGTGGTCGCTGTTTTTGGTAGTGTGGAAAACTCGTCGCTGAGGACAGGTGGTCGTTGCTTTTGGTAGTGTGGAAAACCCGTCGTTGAGGAGAGGTGTTCGCTGTTTTTGGTAGTGTGGAAAACTTGTCGCAGAGGAGAGGTGGTCGCTGGTTTTGGTAGTGTAGAAAACTCGTTGCAGAGGAGAGGTGGTCGTTGCTTTTGGTAGTGTGGAAAACTCGTCGTTAAGGAGAGGTGGTCGCTGTTTTTGGTAGTGTAGAAAACTCGTCGCTGAGGAGAGGTGATCACTGCTTTTGGTAGTGTGGAAAACTCTTTGCTGAGGAGGGATGGTCGATGTTTTTGGTAGTGTGGAAAACTCGTCGCTGAGGAGAGGTGGTCGTTGCTTTTGGTAGTGTGGAAAACTCGTCGCTGAGGAGATGTGGTCGCTGTTTTTGGTAGTGTGGAAAAGTAGTCGCTGAGAAGAGGTGGTCGCTGCTTTTGGTAGTGTGGAAAACTCGTTGCTGAGGAGAGGTGGTCGCTGTTTTTTGGTAGTGTG
>JAHPZR010048406.1:0-14565 GCA_019787425.1 Platygyra sinensis
AAATCTGATGTGTGTATTTCACAAAAGGAAGCCACACCAACCAGTTCTTGGTCTCTCGATTGATGTGTTTGAAGTTCCCTCATTTGCAACAGTGGTAGTCTGTCAAATAAAAAGAATGAATTGAAGACCACTGCTAGCTTAAGAATGAGTAGTGAAGGTATTTGAAGTCCCTAGGTACTATCAGAACAAACGAGCATAGCACCCTTAGAAGATGTTGCACAAAACAACATCATTACATGCTTAACATTGGGTCCATTTGTGGCAAATTTGAACGGCAAATGGCTTTGAAGAGGTCTGTCTTTTAAAAGCATAATATCACATGCACCCCTCTCCTCTTATAACATACTGTACTTGATTAACAACCCCTATAACTTTAGAAACTTTTTCCTCGTACATTTTTACTGTCAGGATATCTAACAACAGCATCAAAAGTTTAAGTGTGTGCCCCAAATTTACTGAGAGCAAGAGATTTCTCAACATATTTCCCATTTTTGCTTTGGACAATTTCAAACATAACCAACTTTATCTGTTCGTATGATTTATGACATACAGTAAAACAGTAAATGGTTTGCTATATACTATGTGGTCTTTCACCATAGCTACATCATACTATTTTACAAAAATATGCTGTTCCCCACAAGATTGATAGGAACCAGGACCATGCAACACAAATCGCTACAAAAATAGCACGTCATAAACATTTAAAAACAAGGAGTAAACTTACAAATAGCGATTCCTCTTTCACAAGGAAGGAAGACGTGGGAGGTGACACAGACGAGTAGAAACTGCCCACAATGTTACCACCACCCTGAGTGGCTGAAAACACAATCACAAGTCAATTCACACACTATAACACTTCGAAAAGCAATATATTTGGGTGATTGACCTACTGCGAGGTAAAGATGCCTAAATATTGGCATGTTCTTATTTGTGTATTCATGGACTGAAATGCAAGTGAGGTCTATGAGCAGGCAAAAAAGAATGAAGCCAATATTTAGCCACATTGACTGAACAGTTGTGCAGTCAAGTAAGGATTCACCATATACAGTATGGCATAGAGGACACCATTTTCTTGCTGCAAACAGCATGCCTAGGAGGGACTGGTATAGTGTATCTTGCCCACTTGGGTTGCTAATCAGAGCACAGTATTTGAGTCATCTTGCCCACTCACAGACCTAGCCATACAATAACCTCTTACTTTCTGAGTGTGCGGGCCATACTAGGGAATATTGGCCCTAAGTCGTGGCAGTATGGACTGAGCACAGTGAGGTCTGAAAACAACTGAGGGCCAATATTTCTAAGTATGGCCCAACTAGGAAGCTAGGTTAGTAATTAGCTCTTAGTATACATGTAGCACTCCATGGAAGAATATCTAAACATACATTTACTCACCCAACATTTTCATTCTCTTGTTATCCAGTATAAGATGATAAGCAATCTTCAGTTGGTCATGTGGATCTCCATTCTTTATTGCCCAGCGTACATCACTTTCTCCACAGTTAAGTTTCTTGCAGAATAAAATATTTGAAAAGCGTTATTTGACAAGTATCACCTAAACCTTTTTTGCCAGCTAGTGTGTATATGGCCAGTAAAATGGTGATTACGACTTGGCAAAGAGTTCAAAATGTCTGCTAGCTTTAACAAAAAATCCTCCAAGTAACTACATTTGTACTCTGGTTGAGAACAAATAAATGTATTTCATGTCACTGAAAATCTGCAGGAATTAAAACAAGTGAAAGGTACATCCCTCAAATTTCAGTAATAACATCAGTACTTACATAATTTCAGCTGTAATGTGTACACAGGTTGAAATCAAACAGTGTTTCATCTCTAAAACAATGCAAGATCAATATCACTCACTCGCTCGCTCACTCACTGCCTGTCATGCTCACTGACACACAGGGCAGCAACAAAGGACCTCCACAGCTGTCTGTCCCCAGCCAGCTAATGGATGGAACTCCAGCTGTGGCCCAAGCCCCTAATCTCTGTCTCAAAAGTGCATCACAAGATCAACTTTGGCAACACTAAATTAAATACTAACCTCACAGACAATTGCCAAACACTCTTGGTCTACAATATCACTTTCCAAGGTTGATGATGGAAACAGATAAACGGGAAGGTCCTTTCTGAACCAATCATGATTTCTACCATGCAGACCAAAATAATCCATAATAATTATGAATATCATATACATGTATATCAACATGCAATACTTTTACATAGAGATTCATTTGACTAGCATTTACCAATTACCAGCATTATAAATTCATGAACCTCCACTAACAGCCACCTCTCTATGATCGTAACTTGATCCCAGCAAAAGGTACATGCACATACTTTTACTCTTATTACAACCTCCCCACAATGTCAGTGGCCACTAAAGCGTATCCCAGTGGCCAAAATAACCTCTTGACAATGGCTAGTTAATCCATCACTGAAGAACAGAGTATACAATACTCCATACTTCTTTCCAAAAGGTTGTGAAAGTTACTCTATACCACACGTCTTTGGTCTCTGTTCTAGTCTGGTTTCTGTTTTTTGATACATCTTGGATGTGTTATGAAATTACATGCTACAACTTAATCATTTTGTGAAGATAAAATTGTTGCACCCCTAAAGTGGCCAAAATGGCATGGAGAGGTTTGACCACATATATATTTCCATATTATACAAGCTCCTGACAACACATCACTTTAACAATATACTCACTTTATTTGTTGCATAGTCGCTCTCTTCATTGGATCAATGTGAAGCATAGAAGATAACAGACCACTTGTCTCAGAAGAGAGGTGTGATGGTATAAAGAATACACCACCTTTAAAACAAAGACATAGTCAATTAGAAGAGGGAAAAAGTCACCAACTTGAATAAAAATACATCATATATTGTAGAAACATGAAAACCACGTTTAATGTCCTAATGTACATAATTATCTTATTTTACCGACCTTTTATTTTCTTAAATAGAGTTGGTATGTGCTCATCATCAAAGGGAAGCTAGTGAATAAAAAATTTAAAAAACAAACAGGTTTAAGTGTCCTGTTATGATGAATAGGTGACTCCAGAAAATATCCACACCCTACCATGGATGGCATCTTGGAATTTCCAGGAAAAGGGGGGTGTTCTTGGACTGGATTACAGAAGGCACAGGGATTACAGAAGGCACAGGGATTACAGAAGGCACAGGGGGAGGGGAAATGCAGTTTGGAATTCAAAACACTGGGGGGATTTCAGCTCTGAATTTCCAGAGGGGGAAGACAGCGAAAGCTTTGCTTGAAATCATTGATCTGATAACTTTTCTAGTTTGTAAATTAAGCACAAACCCACTGCAGAAGCAGGATAAAGATTGATCAGGCAGGAGTAGCAAGCTCCACATTGCAGAGGCCTTAAAGTTGATAAATTTGTTGATACTGTATATTAAAATTTAATATAAAAGAAGTCTGTGTTTTCTTTCTGATCTAAGAAATATTGTTGCATGAGAAAAACTTGCACCAGTCTCAGACTTTTTAGGTTGCATTACTAGCAGTCAGCAGTTACTCAATTAATGAAATTTTCCAATATACAGCTGTAATTTGCGAGTGATGGTGGCGGCACATCATGAACTTTAGTTTGGCCTTCTGACCAATGGTATCAATACTAAATTTTCATTATGATCTACTCTCCACTCCTGAAAATATAAAGCTAATGAACTGAAAACAAAAAAGAAAATTGGTGGTAAGCAACTTAAGGATACCACATAGAAGGGAAAGTTACGGTGTACTTTATTAAACATCATGACAAACTGAGTCAATTGTGGGCTTGACCAAAAATTGTGGGCAGAATTTTCTTGGAGGGGAAAAAGATTTCAGTTTATTGGAAGATTTAGGCAGTCAAATAGGAATTCCAAATTAAGGGTCTGAAAAACCATCAGGGGAGGAGGGATGAATGATTTTACAATTTGGAGGGCATGAGGGGTAGAGCATTTTGGAATTTCTGCAGGCAAGGGGGAAGGGTTAAATTGTTCTTACCACCCATGATAGGGTATCAGTGTTCAATCTAGGCTGCGTTTTTGCGTCATTCACGCAGAATATTCTATTCCGACGCAAAATGAAATGATCGTGGGGTCATACTGATGCAAAAAAAAAAGAAACAAACAAAAACCCTCCAAAATAAGTTTTCTCGTAAATAAGTACTTCCAAAGCAGCAAGCAATAATAAAAGTAATTTAAAAACAAATATGTGTGCTCACTAGCCTTATATGAACGTGCGAAATCGCGAAATGACTGGTGTTTCAGACTACATTTGTACGAGTACTTTTTGTGTCAGGCGTGCCAATTCCGAGAGAGACTGGACGCTACTACAACGATTGATTCACGTTTCGTTCAGGGTGTGTTCTTGTGTCTGCGTTAATTTTAGTTTCATGAAACGCCAGCAAAAGTTAAGTCTTCTTTTTACGCCAAAGAGAGTGGCAACGGAAAGTGATGAGCAAGGTGAACTGGAGGAGACAAATGACGAAGGTGGAGAAATTAGTACAACAGCGAGTCGACCCGCAGAAGTTGCAGAACTTCCAGTCGACCGACGACCTCAACAAGTACCACTGTGAGAAAATTCCGTCCGGCCTGGAAAAATTCTTATCCGAGGCTACAGTATGATTTTTGAAGTTTATTATTATCATAATAATTTGACCCACACCATTTTTGAAATGACCCAATTTAAAATGTCACGTGGGACATTTGACCCACTTTCCATAATTTCTAGATTGAACACTGGGGTATGAATATTGTTTGGAACCACCCAATTGCACTGCAAGAACAAACCTGAAGGACAAGATTGAAAACAAAAGTACAATCAAGAGCTTAAAATAAAAATTATTGTGATATGATCATCCAAAGCCAAATACTTACACTTCCACACAAAAGGGCATAAAGAATCACACCACAGCTCCAGATGTCAACTTCTGGACCTGCATAAAGTCTGTCACAAAAAAACAATGTTGGTCAAAAAACTGAACTTGGGTACATGCAAAATGTCCACCAAAATTTTCCTTTCATAAACTGTTGAAAAAAATCCTTTAAGTACAATTTTTAGCTCCATAATGCTTTCACAATATAAACAAGTTTCCCACTTATACCACATTCTTCTGCCTTAGAAGTCACCTAGATTGGTTACTATTCAACTCATTTGAAAACTTACTTTCCAGAGATGACTTCAGGAGCTGCATAATTGGGTGATCCACAACTCGTTCGGAGGAATTCGCCATCTGTCATCATGTTGGAGAGCCCAAAGTCTGCTATTTTTACATTTGCTTGAGAATCCAGCAACAGATTTTCAGGTTTAAGGTCCCTGAGAGTGAAGAATTAAATACAAATAAATCAACCTCCTTTTAAAAGGCAGTCCTTTGCATAATTAAGTACCAGCAGCAAAATATTAAAAAACATGAGAGACCTATTACGTGCCCACTATCACATGCCCACTATCACGTGTACTCATTCATCGCCACAAGAGGGAAAAACATACAAATTTCACTCTAGTATTGTTAACTGGCTATCACTTGTTTGCAGATGAAATCTAGAGGCACAACAAAGATGTCATCTAATGTACATCTGGTCAGCAACATGAAATTTTATGCTTGAATTACTGTATTGATTATACATTGATTTCTTGGTCGTGGCAATTATATTGAGATCAAAACAGTTTAAGCAGCATCAATCTCAATTTTTAGAACCCAGTACATGTTAAATATCCAACCAATTACCAAAAATACAATACAAAGTTGTAATAAAAATAATTTAATCATTATATTAATTTTGTACCTATGTACAACCATATGTCTATGACAGTAATCCACACCAGAAATAATCTGCTGAAAGAACCTCCGCGCTTCTTTTTCTTGTAGCTGATGGAGAAAATAAAGTATTAGAACATGCCAGAAATTAGCCACAAAGAATCACAATAATATTCATGCTACATGATTAACCACAGAATGACAGAATGTGCAGTCAAGTAATTTTTTTGATAATTGCGGTTGAAAAAAGGTACAATAATTTACACACATATTACTATAACCAAACTGATGTTTAATGTTTTACCTTTCCATGTTTGAGAATATAGTCAAATAACTCCCCGCCAGACACATATTCCATAACCATAAATATATCTGATGGGGTACTGATCACTTGGTATCTACAAAAAAATAATTAAAGCAATGTAAAAACATACAATGATAATTGTGATGGCTTGTCCAAATGTGTACATGTACTGTTCAGTTTTAAATATCAACCAGGCCATTTGGGAAATATCTTAATTCCAAAATAGTGCCAGGATAAGAAAGAGGGTTGCAAAAGTAATCTGCTGCCTGAGAAAATCACCATCCAGCTATTCAACTGATTCTTGGCACAATTAACTGCCTACTCCAATGATAAAGTCACTTTTTTCTAAACTTTGAGACAATGCTGTCAGTGACTTAAAGGATACAAAACACAAGAAATAACATCTAAATCCATGGATGAACAAAGTATTTCTCAAGTTTAAGTCCCCTTAACCTGAGTGCCCACTTTTTTGCACCATAGTTTACAATTTTTCTTTTTACTTTTCAAAATGGGAAATGAGGTGACGACCATTTTGCCTCAAAGCCTAACACTTGAAGAGAGCCAAACAGATGGCTCTTTAGATGAAGACCACCATAGAGTGATTTTATCAGATACTTACAGCTTGATAATATGGGGATGCCTGAAGAGTTTCAAGTTTTGGATCTCTCTTCTTATTTTGCCGACCACATCAAGATTCTTGATCCTCTGTCTGTTGAGAATTTTTACAGCCACCTTATGGCCTGTCAGTTGATGAACTGCCACTGAAATAAACAAAATAAACAGTCAAACTTTCACTAACATCAGTCTCGATCTCTATAACTGCAGTCTCTAGAAACAAAAGCAAAGACCTCGCCGAGTCCTGGCTGTTAACTACCCTTGGCTTCAATATTTGCCATTTCTCTCCAAAAGCCAGTCATTCCACTCCAAAGTAGTTAATATGTAAAGAAATAAACTGTAAGTACTGATTCTGAAATGTGGCTTACATGGTTGTAATATTATTTTTTAAAAAAAATCTTGATAGGACAAACCCAAAATGTGATTGAGCTGTAGCTCATTTCAGAACAAACAGTTTTTTTTATTCCGCTTCTAAGTCCCCCATGGATGTAAACCCCTCCATTTGTAAGCCCATCACGAGTGTTTCTATTCAACAATTAGACTATGAGCTCAAGATTTCTATCGCGCGATAGTTGACTAGGGCTGCAGCCCTAGTCAACTATCGCGCGATAGAAATCTTGAGCTCATAGTCTAATTGTTGAATAGAAACACTCGTGATGGGCTTACAAATGGAGGGGTTTACATCCATGGGGGACTTAGAAGCGGAATAAAAAAAACTGTTTGTTCTGAAATGAGCTACAGCTCAATCACATTTTGGGTTTGTCCTATCAAGATTTTTTTTTAAAAAATAATATTACAACCATGTAAGCCACATTTCAGAATCAGTACTTACAGTTTATTTCTTTACATATTAACTACTTTGGAGTGGAATGACTGGCTTTTGGAGAGAAATGGCAAATATTGAAGCCAAGGGTAGTTAACAGCCAGGACTCGGCGAGGTCTTTGCTTTTGTTTCTAGAGACTGCAGTTATAGAGATCGAGACTGATGTTAGTGAAAGTTTGACTGTTTATTTTGTTTATTTCAGTGGCAGTTCATCAACTGACAGGCCATAAGGTGGCTGTAAAAATTCTCAACAGACAGAGGATCAAGAATCTTGATGTGGTCGGCAAAATAAGAAGAGAGATCCAAAACTTGAAACTCTTCAGGCATCCCCATATTATCAAGCTGTAAGTATCTGATAAAATCACTCTATGGTGGTCTTCATCTAAAGAGCCATCTGTTTGGCTCTCTTCAAGTGTTAGGCTTTGAGGCAAAATGGTCGTCACCTCATTTCCCATTTTGAAAAGTAAAAAGAAAAATTGTAAACTATGGTGCAAAAAAGTGGGCACTCAGGTTAAGGGGACTTAAACTTGAGAAATACTTTGTTCATCCATGGATTTAGATGTTATTTCTTGTGTTTTGTATCCTTTAAGTCACTGACAGCATTGTCTCAAAGTTTAGAAAAAAGTGACTTTATCATTGGAGTAGGCAGTTAATTGTGCCAAGAATCAGTTGAATAGCTGGATGGTGATTTTCTCAGGCAGCAGATTACTTTTGCAACCCTCTTTCTTATCCTGGCACTATTTTGGAATTAAGATATTTCCCAAATGGCCTGGTTGATATTTAAAACTGAACAGTACATGTACACATTTGGACAAGCCATCACAATTATCATTGTATGTTTTTACATTGCTTTAATTATTTTTTTGTAGATACCAAGTGATCAGTACCCCATCAGATATATTTATGGTTATGGAATATGTGTCTGGCGGGGAGTTATTTGACTATATTCTCAAACATGGAAAGGTAAAACATTAAACATCAGTTTGGTTATAGTAATATGTGTGTAAATTATTGTACCTTTTTTCAACCGCAATTATCAAAAAAATTACTTGACTGCACATTCTGTCATTCTGTGGTTAATCATGTAGCATGAATATTATTGTGATTCTTTGTGGCTAATTTCTGGCATGTTCTAATACTTTATTTTCTCCATCAGCTACAAGAAAAAGAAGCGCGGAGGTTCTTTCAGCAGATTATTTCTGGTGTGGATTACTGTCATAGACATATGGTTGTACATAGGTACAAAATTAATATAATGATTAAATTATTTTTATTACAACTTTGTATTGTATTTTTGGTAATTGGTTGGATATTTAACATGTACTGGGTTCTAAAAATTGAGATTGATGCTGCTTAAACTGTTTTGATCTCAATATAATTGCCACGACCAAGAAATCAATGTATAATCAATACAGTAATTCAAGCATAAAATTTCATGTTGCTGACCAGATGTACATTAGATGACATCTTTGTTGTGCCTCTAGATTTCATCTGCAAACAAGTGATAGCCAGTTAACAATACTAGAGTGAAATTTGTATGTTTTTCCCTCTTGTGGCGATGAATGAGTACACGTGATAGTGGGCATGTGATAGTGGGCACGTAATAGGTCTCTCATGTTTTTTAATATTTTGCTGCTGGTACTTAATTATGCAAAGGACTGCCTTTTAAAAGGAGGTTGATTTATTTGTATTTAATTCTTCACTCTCAGGGACCTTAAACCTGAAAATCTGTTGCTGGATTCTCAAGCAAATGTAAAAATAGCAGACTTTGGGCTCTCCAACATGATGACAGATGGCGAATTCCTCCGAACGAGTTGTGGATCACCCAATTATGCAGCTCCTGAAGTCATCTCTGGAAAGTAAGTTTTCAAATGAGTTGAATAGTAACCAATCTAGGTGACTTCTAAGGCAGAAGAATGTGGTATAAGTGGGAAACTTGTTTATATTGTGAAAGCATTATGGAGCTAAAAATTGTACTTAAAGGATTTTTTTCAACAGTTTATGAAAGGAAAATTTTGGTGGACATTTTGCATGTACCCAAGTTCAGTTTTTTGACCAACATTTGTTTTTTTGTGACAGACTTTATGCAGGTCCAGAAGTTGACATCTGGAGCTGTGGTGTGATTCTTTATGCCCTTTTGTGTGGAAGTGTAAGTATTTGGCTTTGGATGATCATATCACAATAATTTTTATTTTAAGCTCTTGATTGTACTTTTGTTTTCAATCTTGTCCTTCAGGTTTGTTCTTGCAGTGCAATTGGGTGGTTCCAAACAATATTCATACCCCAGTGTTCAATCTAGAAATTATGGAAAGTGGGTCAAATGTCCCACGTGACATTTTAAATTGGGTCATTTCAAAAATGGTGTGGGTCAAATTATTATGATAATAATAAACTTCAAAAATCATACTGTAGCCTCGGATAAGAATTTTTCCAGGCCGGACGGAATTTTCTCACAGTGGTACTTGTTGAGGTCGTCGGTCGACTGGAAGTTCTGCAACTTCTGCGGGTCGACTCGCTGTTGTACTAATTTCTCCACCTTCGTCATTTGTCTCCTCCAGTTCACCTTGCTCATCACTTTCCGTTGCCACTCTCTTTGGCGTAAAAAGAAGACTTAACTTTTGCTGGCGTTTCATGAAACTAAAATTAACGCAGACACAAGAACACACCCTGAACGAAACGTGAATCAATCGTTGTAGTAGCGTCCAGTCTCTCTCGGAATTGGCACGCCTGACACAAAAAGTACTCGTACAAATGTAGTCTGAAACACCAGTCATTTCGCGATTTCGCACGTTCATATAAGGCTAGTGAGCACACATATTTGTTTTTAAATTACTTTTATTATTGCTTGCTGCTTTGGAAGTACTTATTTACGAGAAAACTTATTTTGGAGGGTTTTTGTTTGTTTCTTTTTTTTTTGCATCAGTATGACCCCACGATCATTTCATTTTGCGTCGGAATAGAATATTCTGCGTGAATGACGCAAAAACGCAGCCTAGATTGAACACTGATACCCTATCATGGGTGGTAAGAACAATTTAACCCTTCCCCCTTGCCTGCAGAAATTCCAAAATGCTCTACCCCTCATGCCCTCCAAATTGTAAAATCATTCATCCCTCCTCCCCTGATGGTTTTTCAGACCCTTAATTTGGAATTCCTATTTGACTGCCTAAATCTTCCAATAAACTGAAATCTTTTTCCCCTCCAAGAAAATTCTGCCCACAATTTTTGGTCAAGCCCACAATTGACTCAGTTTGTCATGATGTTTAATAAAGTACACCGTAACTTTCCCTTCTATGTGGTATCCTTAAGTTGCTTACCACCAATTTTCTTTTTTGTTTTCAGTTCATTAGCTTTATATTTTCAGGAGTGGAGAGTAGATCATAATGAAAATTTAGTATTGATACCATTGGTCAGAAGGCCAAACTAAAGTTCATGATGTGCCGCCACCATCACTCGCAAATTACAGCTGTATATTGGAAAATTTCATTAATTGAGTAACTGCTGACTGCTAGTAATGCAACCTAAAAAGTCTGAGACTGGTGCAAGTTTTTCTCATGCAACAATATTTCTTAGATCAGAAAGAAAACACAGACTTCTTTTATATTAAATTTTAATATACAGTATCAACAAATTTATCAACTTTAAGGCCTCTGCAATGTGGAGCTTGCTACTCCTGCCTGATCAATCTTTATCCTGCTTCTGCAGTGGGTTTGTGCTTAATTTACAAACTAGAAAAGTTATCAGATCAATGATTTCAAGCAAAGCTTTCGCTGTCTTCCCCCTCTGGAAATTCAGAGCTGAAATCCCCCCAGTGTTTTGAATTCCAAACTGCATTTCCCCTCCCCCTGTGCCTTCTGTAATCCCTGTGCCTTCTGTAATCCCTGTGCCTTCTGTAATCCAGTCCAAGAACACCCCCCTTTTCCTGGAAATTCCAAGATGCCATCCATGGTAGGGTGTGGATATTTTCTGGAGTCACCTATTCATCATAACAGGACACTTAAACCTGTTTGTTTTTTAAATTTTTTATTCACTAGCTTCCCTTTGATGATGAGCACATACCAACTCTATTTAAGAAAATAAAAGGTCGGTAAAATAAGATAATTATGTACATTAGGACATTAAACGTGGTTTTCATGTTTCTACAATATATGATGTATTTTTATTCAAGTTGGTGACTTTTTCCCTCTTCTAATTGACTATGTCTTTGTTTTAAAGGTGGTGTATTCTTTATACCATCACACCTCTCTTCTGAGACAAGTGGTCTGTTATCTTCTATGCTTCACATTGATCCAATGAAGAGAGCGACTATGCAACAAATAAAGTGAGTATATTGTTAAAGTGATGTGTTGTCAGGAGCTTGTATAATATGGAAATATATATGTGGTCAAACCTCTCCATGCCATTTTGGCCACTTTAGGGGTGCAACAATTTTATCTTCACAAAATGATTAAGTTGTAGCATGTAATTTCATAACACATCCAAGATGTATCAAAAAACAGAAACCAGACTAGAACAGAGACCAAAGACGTGTGGTATAGAGTAACTTTCACAACCTTTTGGAAAGAAGTATGGAGTATTGTATACTCTGTTCTTCAGTGATGGATTAACTAGCCATTGTCAAGAGGTTATTTTGGCCACTGGGATACGCTTTAGTGGCCACTGACATTGTGGGGAGGTTGTAATAAGAGTAAAAGTATGTGCATGTACCTTTTGCTGGGATCAAGTTACGATCATAGAGAGGTGGCTGTTAGTGGAGGTTCATGAATTTATAATGCTGGTAATTGGTAAATGCTAGTCAAATGAATCTCTATGTAAAAGTATTGCATGTTGATATACATGTATATGATATTCATAATTATTATGGATTATTTTGGTCTGCATGGTAGAAATCATGATTGGTTCAGAAAGGACCTTCCCGTTTATCTGTTTCCATCATCAACCTTGGAAAGTGATATTGTAGACCAAGAGTGTTTGGCAATTGTCTGTGAGGTTAGTATTTAATTTAGTGTTGCCAAAGTTGATCTTGTGATGCACTTTTGAGACAGAGATTAGGGGCTTGGGCCACAGCTGGAGTTCCATCCATTAGCTGGCTGGGGACAGACAGCTGTGGAGGTCCTTTGTTGCTGCCCTGTGTGTCAGTGAGCATGACAGGCAGTGAGTGAGCGAGCGAGTGAGTGATATTGATCTTGCATTGTTTTAGAGATGAAACACTGTTTGATTTCAACCTGTGTACACATTACAGCTGAAATTATGTAAGTACTGATGTTATTACTGAAATTTGAGGGATGTACCTTTCACTTGTTTTAATTCCTGCAGATTTTCAGTGACATGAAATACATTTATTTGTTCTCAACCAGAGTACAAATGTAGTTACTTGGAGGATTTTTTGTTAAAGCTAGCAGACATTTTGAACTCTTTGCCAAGTCGTAATCACCATTTTACTGGCCATATACACACTAGCTGGCAAAAAAGGTTTAGGTGATACTTGTCAAATAACGCTTTTCAAATATTTTATTCTGCAAGAAACTTAACTGTGGAGAAAGTGATGTACGCTGGGCAATAAAGAATGGAGATCCACATGACCAACTGAAGATTGCTTATCATCTTATACTGGATAACAAGAGAATGAAAATGTTGGGTGAGTAAATGTATGTTTAGATATTCTTCCATGGAGTGCTACATGTATACTAAGAGCTAATTACTAACCTAGCTTCCTAGTTGGGCCATACTTAGAAATATTGGCCCTCAGTTGTTTTCAGACCTCACTGTGCTCAGTCCATACTGCCACGACTTAGGGCCAATATTCCCTAGTATGGCCCGCACACTCAGAAAGTAAGAGGTTATTGTATGGCTAGGTCTGTGAGTGGGCAAGATGACTCAAATACTGTGCTCTGATTAGCAACCCAAGTGGGCAAGATACACTATACCAGTCCCTCCTAGGCATGCTGTTTGCAGCAAGAAAATGGTGTCCTCTATGCCATACTGTATATGGTGAATCCTTACTTGACTGCACAACTGTTCAGTCAATGTGGCTAAATATTGGCTTCATTCTTTTTTGCCTGCTCATAGACCTCACTTGCATTTCAGTCCATGAATACACAAATAAGAACATGCCAATATTTAGGCATCTTTACCTCGCAGTAGGTCAATCACCCAAATATATTGCTTTTCGAAGTGTTATAGTGTGTGAATTGACTTGTGATTGTGTTTTCAGCCACTCAGGGTGGTGGTAACATTGTGGGCAGTTTCTACTCGTCTGTGTCACCTCCCACGTCTTCCTTCCTTGTGAAAGAGGAATCGCTATTTGTAAGTTTACTCCTTGTTTTTAAATGTTTATGACGTGCTATTTTTGTAGCGATTTGTGTTGCATGGTCCTGGTTCCTATCAATCTTGTGGGGAACAGCATATTTTTGTAAAATAGTATGATGTAGCTATGGTGAAAGACCACATAGTATATAGCAAACCATTTACTGTTTTACTGTATGTCATAAATCATACGAACAGATAAAGTTGGTTATGTTTGAAATTGTCCAAAGCAAAAATGGGAAATATGTTGAGAAATCTCTTGCTCTCAGTAAATTTGGGGCACACACTTAAACTTTTGATGCTGTTGTTAGATATCCTGACAGTAAAAATGTACGAGGAAAAAGTTTCTAAAGTTATAGGGGTTGTTAATCAAGTACAGTATGTTATAAGAGGAGAGGGGTGCATGTGATATTATGCTTTTAAAAGACAGACCTCTTCAAAGCCATTTGCCGTTCAAATTTGCCACAAATGGACCCAATGTTAAGCATGTAATGATGTTGTTTTGTGCAACATCTTCTAAGGGTGCTATGCTCGTTTGTTCTGATAGTACCTAGGGACTTCAAATACCTTCACTACTCATTCTTAAGCTAGCAGTGGTCTTCAATTCATTCTTTTTATTTGACAGACTACCACTGTTGCAAATGAGGGAACTTCAAACACATCAATCGAGAGACCAAGAACTGGTTGGTGTGGCTTCCTTTTGTGAAATACACACATCAGATTTATAGTTACATCCATATTGGTGGGATAAATGC
>JAHPZR010048410.1:0-20000 GCA_019787425.1 Platygyra sinensis
GGGGGGGGGCTTTCTACGCGTTTAACTACGTGATGGTACTAGGCTAACTTCTGCAACTCATTTTAGTATTCAGTTGATTGATCTTTGAAATCCGGCTCAACATCTATTGAACTATGGTGTTCTGCACTAAAAGATTTAAACTTGTTTTGAATCATGTATTAAAACTCTACAATGTACTTATTGATTTAACTTTAGATTCTGGCTTCCAAAAATATTTGGTGAGACGGTTTCGCGAAGATGCCTCTGCATGTTCTTGGAGATTCAGTTTGTTGCTGTACATTATGCCACGATTACGGAAAGCCAATTTAACAGTGATAGGACAGTGACTGTCGGAATATTTTTTTGAGAATATTAAGTACTTATTGCTTTCCTGCACTACTGGTAATTGACTGTCAGAATATGGTGCCAAAGCTTGTACTTGAAATCCTAACACTGCATGTGTTTTGAATTAGATCGTCGCTAACTATTCCGTATTCAACGGTGTTTGCCCCGTTGCATTGATACGATGTTAAGCCTTTCCGTCTAGATCACCTGTAACTCTGCCGTTTAATATCCTCAGTTTATTTCTTACACATAATCGTAATGTCTCGCCTCCTACTGAATTTGTTAACGCTGTAATCCGTACTGTCTCGTGTTGGTCAATTCTTATCAAGATATGCGTTATCGGCTGCTATAAAATCTTGACTATCATTTTTGATAAAGTTATTCAAGGTTCCAGTCCTAGCATTGACTCACCGAGCAAAATAATTTGGCTTTGTGTGGAAAATGTGCGTATTTCTTGTTCTATAACGCTTAGGACATTTTCGCCTGCTTTTCGCTGAGACTGAAGTGGAGGTACATAAACCACCGCTAGATAAAAGCAAACCTCGTCCCCAGGGTCTCTCATCTTACCGCCTCCTGGGACTTCCTTCCCTCTTCGAGAACTTATTATGCTCGTCACCAGGCGCCCCGAGCTCAATGCCATTTTTGAATTGAACAAGGTACGATCCTGACGGTTTCGGACCGCCATTTCAGTAGGTTAACATACAAGTTCTACGGAGCTTTGGGCTTCGCGTTGCTAGCTGGAGATGCTTCAGTGTATTCATGGTTTAGAGAAATTCATGTTCCACGAGCCTGGCGTGTTTATTTAGCGACTGGATTCGATATTCGCAAAAAAATTCGCGCTTGTTGGAGCCAGACTTGGCTGTCAGCCCTCTACCTTGCCAGTATACTATGAGGGAAAGGTGAAGAAGACTATTTTCCCCGAAACTTCGTGTCCATATAACTCGCCACACGGTAAGTTTCATCAGTTTTTATTTCCATTTTCCAGCAAATTTCCAGACCTAAACTTCGCCTCATATGTTCTCTTTATGTTATGAACCGTCACGTGACACACAAGTAAGCTAGCCTGGGTTACCTGTGCTTACAGACGACCCCCTTTTCCAAGTTGCGTGGCTCAAAACTAATTTGATTCCAAATTAAAATGCCCATATCTTCTATATAGCTCCAAAAGTAAGTATTTTCGATTTTTAGTCATTGTTACAACCTAAAGTGACAGTTACTCAACACTGAGGAACATCTGAGTCAAAAAAAGGTCGATAATTTCACCAAAGGGGATGATTTTGCCTCCCGTGACAGGTGATTCACCCAGAGGCTACCGAAAAAAAAAGAAAAAAAACACCAAACTCGAGGTAGAGGCCGTATTAAGGGGCAAGACTGCCAGTAGAGAGAGTTTTTCGTTGCCATCCAATGATGTTTTCTGTCTGTTAATTATATGAATAAATATTCTGTGAAAATTTATAGAAACGGAATTAATGAAATTGAACTTTGTCATTGCGTTATTACAGCGTTACACTGTTTGTCAAGTGTCGTATTCCGTTACTCGATATGCAAACGAATCGTTTTGAATTTTCAGCTCCTCAGTTTTGAGAAACGAAGTAGTACTGAGAAGCAAGTACTAAAACACAAATTGTAGTAATGAATTCAATAATTCAACTTTTATGTGCAGAAACTGTTGATCGATGATTTAGTGAGTGTTTGGACTGCAATATGGTTGGGAACGTCTTGGCGGACTGGGATGAATATTAAGTAAAATTTTAAAATTTCCACTAGTAAATCGAAGATAGATCGTGGCGTCAGGTGAATCACCTTCCGGGCGAAACGACCGTAAGGTAAAACGTAGACTCTCTGAAAGTCTGACTTCAGTTTGGTACGGCAAGCAACAATAAATTCGGTCTCACCCAATGGAACGAAACTTCAGATATTAACCACCATATTGAAAGGTGTCGCACTATGTGACGTTCGAGCGCTAGCCTGCGTAGCTTGGCGGTTTTAAGCAATTTGAGGGCGGTAGGAAAGCGGGAAAGCCGCGATAAGGAGCGCCGAAGCCGCGAGGAGCCTGGGATAGAGACTGCTTCGCAGCTCGTTTTCGCGGCTTCGCCGCTTTGTGTGTTCGCGTTTCAAATTGCTTAAAACCGCCAAGCTACGCAGGCCTAATTCGGAGCGCTGGCCGATTCTTACGGCGTTCTCCTCAAGTGTCGAACCTGCTGCATATAAAATTACTGTATTTTTTTTTTCTTTTGCATGTAACGGCCAACTCCTTGCTTTGGGTTAAAGTGAGTGGCCATGACCGGGTCCTGCATTGAAGGCGTTCAATTAAAGGACGCTTTCCCATTTCGACCAAATTTTACGGTTTGAAATTCCGGGTATTCCAGGCGACGAATGGAACAGTAATTTTCCGGTTCGTTCGATTAACCATTCCCAGGCCATCGGGTTCCAAGTTTCGCTCGAAAATACGAGATCAAACGAAGGACTCTTTCATCTTTGTTTACTTGCTTTGGGGTTGCTCAACGACTGTGAAGTTAAAATAAACGATGTATTAGGTGAGGGTGACAATATACCTTTTATCGTAAGAATTCAAAAGGAGTCCGCGACTACATTTACGGTACCTCTTTATTTTCCTGATGAGTTCAAGAGCCACTTTCGATTGACGAGCGAGCTGCTCACTCGAACGGTTATGCTCATATTTTACGTAGCTCACATGTATATTGGCACTACTCACTAAAGCTTGTTGAGGCCAATCCACTGCAATAACGTTGAAGTAAGATATTTCAGTTGTTTGCCAGATAGAGCACTAATATTATGTTTAGAAGCTTGAGGATCAGCCATGTTGAATTCGATTTCCAGCCTCGGAGAAACTAGGCCCGAGCAGGAATGGTCGAATGGAACGGAATTTTCCGGTTATTCCGATTTTCCGGAATTTTAGGCCAACCTCGCGAGGTACACCTAAAATTTCGGAATGAAATTCCGGAAAATGTCTGTTCCATTCGCTCCCAAACCCGGAATTTCCCGGAAATTTTTGGGGGCTCGAATCGAAGCGCCCAAAGACAATCAATAACTCTGTCGCGTTTCGGAGCTCTTATTGCCCTTGGAGTATGGAAAAACGGGACTGTATGAGCGGGTTTCTTAAGCGCACAAATTCACTTTTTGCTTTTTCTTCGTCGATACTAGCTCAGCTTCCCCTTTAAAAGGTCGAATTTTTACCCGGAGAAAACCTGTTCATAAATACAAACACTTGAACCTTACGATTGAGGTTGTCCTCTCTAAAAACATTGCTATATTTAACAGCGAGATATTAGTACTAGGCTTTCTATTTGCACAGAGCTTTCTTTAATTCGGAACGCGTATGTTTGTCTCATACGCGGCAAAACCTGTGGCCACGAGCTTCCAGAATTTAGTTCGGACGCAAGTACGCCGCCTGAATCAGCGCGTCGGCCTCCAGAGTCGCTCCTAAAGTAGCTCAAAGTCGAACTTTATTGAGTTGGCTCGGCACATACACGTGGAGAGGCGTTGGAGACCGGGCCTAACACGCTCAGTCCCAGGGACTTAACCTTCACACTTTGTAATATTATATTACATGTAAATGCTGTGCTGATTAGACGCTTCATTGAAGCCTGCATGTTCTTCCGGTATAAACGACTAGAAACGCAATCGGATAACAAAAACGCAGGGAGAAACCGATCAAAAACAGACGGTAGGCTGGGATAACACATGGAAGATATACAGTAATCACTCTTCTCAGCACGTCTAGCAACTGAATGTTACAATAACACGAACTGACAGCAGTGACTTGATATGAATATGAAAAGAAAAGAATTGCACTACTTTCGATCAAACAATAATATTGAACTTCGATCTAAACGGTCAGATTATGTTAGGAGTTTCACTCATCTCGAATGGTATTACCGAAAACCGCCGATCAAGTAGCCAAGAAAATCTCTGACAGGGTTTTAAGACAAAAATATTCTATTATATCATGTACTTACGCCTCGTATGTCCCTCACAATCCTCTCTGAATAGCAAGTGTTAAGCAGCGACAAAGCCAGACATTTTCACTAGCGGAAATAAAATCGCTGATATCAGCGTATTTTGATACGCTAGTGCCCAGTTTTCTCTGTGGCTAGTAGTCGTCTGTGGTCGTGACTTTCAGACTATTCAAATACTCTTAATAATTTATCTTTATTTGTCTCTTTATACAACTTAGCGTAGCGTAAAACGCATTTGTCGGTTGAGCTTTGAATTAAGAATCCACATGTTATTGAAAGGTGCAGTAAGTCTTCCACTCTACCGCTATCTGGATTTGTTCTTGCATGGTAGCCTCGAGTTAACTTCGCACCCGATGAAATTTTTTAATAATCTATGTTCTACTTGTAATATAGAGGAACCTCCGGTGCATTCTCCTCCCCATAGCCCTTTTCTCATCTCTTAGCCGGCGGAGCCTTGGCACAAGAATCGAAGGGCTCTGGAGACATAGGATTTTCGAGTCCTAGCTAGACTCTAAGACTTCCGCTCTTCATGTATGCGGTCGCGATGTTTCTATATACTATATATGATTGAAAATGGCGGCCTTCGAGGCAGATTCGAGGAATATTTCAGGCCTTAGATGGTAATCAATTTGGCGAATGTTTCCGTCAGAAACAGGTGACAAGGAACACTGTCGTTTTTAAACAAAGACGCTTATGTTTTTCCTGCTTTGGCAAGTCGTTGATTTTCTGTTATTGTCCTTTGTTTTTGACTCCCGACGTGCATGGACTGAATCGTTTATTTTCGTTGTTCCGCCTTTAAATGCGAGATCAGACCAATAATTTATGTCCACCCGGAGGCAATTGTTGGAAAATTAAGAAAGTTATTGGATTGTGAAGATGTGATACGCAATATGAGAGCTGTCGCAGCACATCTCTCGTCGAAAATATCAACCAAAAAAGCCGTTTTGTTGGGCTTCGACAAAACACTGACCCCCGGTCCACTGACCCCCTTACTGACCCCCTTACTGACCCCCTATAAAATCAATGGGAAAATATAAATTAAAAAGCCCAGAACTATCAATGGGGCCCGATTCAAGTTCATCAATAAATTTTGCTTACCTGAAACGTCCAAGATGGCGGACGCGTTGCAGATTTCCGACTCTTGTTCTCCTGTTACTGTTTAGTGGAGGTTTTGTTGACGGAAAATCGAGCACGCATAAGATTGAACATCATCAAATATTGTTTTCGTACGCATTGGGAAATGAAGCAAAGGGAAACGCTGAAAAATGAACAGGCTCGCGAAAGGATCGCGATGGGCCATGAGCACGCGCGTAAACCTCAACCGGAAGACGAATTTCATAAAGTTAGTTCCAGGCTTCTCGCCTAGTTCTCGCATTTTTATAAGAACTGTAGCAGCTGTGGTGTTAACTTTTTGGACAAGCCAGGTGGATTACTTTCTCCTTGGTGCATGAAGTCGTCAGAAAGACCACGGATTGTCCAGTTAACTCAATCTAATCTTACCGTCCATGACTAAAGCCATGTGCAACGGGCTGTGCTACGTAGTTTGTCCATGCGGAAGGCGAGGGACCTGGGACTACAAGCTTGCCATAATAAACTTCCGGTTAATGTAATCGTGTGCGTTTTGCTCGCGGTTAGTTGCGTGCGTGTTAATTTGCCAGAACTTCCTGGCTATTTTTATTGCTTATTTTTCTAGCGGATACAAATAACATACTTGCTAATATTCCAACTTATTCTGTGCTCGATTTTCCATGACAAATCCTTCAGTCAAATGAGAAGGAGTCGGAAATCTACAACGCGACCGCCATCTTGGAAATTTCAGGTAAGCAAAATGTATTGATGAACTTGAACCGGGTCCCATTGATAGTTCTGAGCTTTTTTAATTTTATTTTCCCATTGATTTTATAGGGGGTCAGTAGGGGGGTCAGTAGGGGGTCAGTAGGGGGTCAGTTGACCGGGGGTCAGTTGACCGGGGGTCAGTGTTTTGTCGAAGCCCCGTTTGTTACAACAGCGACAAGTGTTGAGCCATGAAAAGTGTTGAGCCGTGAAAAATTGTGAGAATTTTCTCCCAAATCCTCCATGTCCTCCATTATTGCTTTGTAAACGCCGCTGATCACAGTTGTTTCAGACAGCATTCCGCGCGAACATTTTGACTTCCGCTCAAGATTTCTTTGTTTTTCAAACAGCCAATAGAAAAAAATTCGAATAAATTCGAAAATCTTATGTCTCCAGAGCCCTTCGATTCTCGTGCCAAGGCTCCGCCGGCTAAGAGATGAGAAAAGGGCTATTGCCTGATTTCATACGTTGGGGGCCTGGGTACGAGTCCGTCTATTATGGGATTAACAACGCAAGACCCATATATTCAGAAAGAGCACACCGAGCTTTACAAAATCTTTAAGTTTCGTGTTAATTGGGCCAATATTGAACAAGATATGGCCATTAAAAAACTTCAAAATTTGCAAAGAAATGTATGGATTTCCGGACAAGTGTCCGGCAATCCATACATTTGTTACTAAATTTTGAAGTTTTTGAACGGCTGTATCTTGTTTGATATTGGCCCAATTAACACGAAACTTGAGGATTTTGTAAAGGTCGGTGTGCTCTTTCAGAATATATGGGTCTTGTGTTGTTAATCCCATAATAGACGGACTCATACCCAGACCCTCACGGTATGAAATCCGGCAATGGGGACGAGAATGCTCCGGTTGCTACCACCGCTCGTAAGCGACTGCGACCAGTTTTGGAGCTAAAAGTTAAAAATTTTCCTTTTTTGAACCTTTCGTAAGCGACCACTTGACAGATAATGGAAAGGAAATTGGATCATAACTTGTGGTAACTTATCGCATTCATGGGTAGTTTAAAGGTGTGTTCGATTGACCCTATTGTGGAATAAGAATAAATGAGATAACTCTTAATTCTTTCTTTTAATAAAGGTAAATTTACGCAAATACCTTAATAACAATTTCCAACGATATGATGGTGAAAATCTCCTTTGTATTCGGATAACATCAAATTTCTCCTAAGGATGATTTTTTGCTCACAGGCGTTCTCTCTCTTCCTCTCAGCGCGTTTTTTTTTTTGTTTTTTTTTTGTTTTTCGCGCGCTGTTTTTTGCGCCGCGCCCCAAATAACTGAACGCCTGGAGGTGCCTATAAGAAGACAGTACGCAACAGAAAAGTAATTAAATAAAAGCAAGTGACCATAACGAGATAATGGTCTCTTGCTAAAAGTATTACCCACCAATAAGAAAGTGCCTGTCGTTAGCTAATAAGCAAGCAAATAAAAAAACGATTCAACGAACACAAAGTCCACGCAAGATGTCTATTTGCACCGTTTTACATGATTTATATCAACATTATTAACATTATCAAAGCGTTATAAACGAAGTTGATGTTGATTGTTAACCACTAACAGAGCAATATTCACCGTGAGTAATTTTGTCCAAACATGAATAAATCAACTCCACGTAAAGCCAATCTCAAAAAGTACAAACCTCCCATTTTGACTATTTTCAAACTTTTTTACATATGTTTACTGAAATCTGTACCTTTGAAAGACTCTTATTTCCAGAATGTTAATTGTGTGAGTTCAGTTACATTTGGACGATGTCCTAAAAGCTCTGATGATGTTGATTGTTACCCACGAACAGAGCGCAATTTATCGTGAGGGTGTCAACAAAAAATTGTTGCGTGACTTGGAACATTCGCGAATATGCTAATTTAGTCTCGAATCTTCTCGCATATCAATTAGTTTCATGCCACGGTGACTAGGCAATTTATTTTAGTCGTTTACGTCTGCTGCTGTAAATAGCGGAGGAGTGTTTATTCACGTGTAACTGACAAGCCTAGCGTGTGCTTGTTGTCAAATCTTGAGTGGAGTTACTGCGTTCATCTGGAAAAAATAATCTTGTTGTTGTTTCCGACATCCCTGCGTTCTGGTTAGACTTCAAACTACCTGCCACTTAAAACATCGAACTTGCAACAGAGGGATTTTGTTGAAACATGAATAAATCAACTTCATGTTGTGTGCGGTGTTGCATCTGGACGATGTCCAAAGCTCTGATGCAAATTTGAGGGAAATCACCCATCCGTATTTAAACCCCCGGGGGCCTAAACTTGGAAGTCACAGTAACACATTTATTTGCTTCGTTTGCCATAGAACTGTTACGTGTGCCGAATGATCTCGGCCAATGTGCAAGAATGTGTCACAGTTTATTGCTGTTTGCGTAGTTCACTATTCACTCTTGGCTTGGATTTCTTGTTGGGGACAATTTGCAGAGAACATTTTTGACGCGTAGTTGTATTAATGCAAGTCATCTCATGATTGTGTAAAACCTTTAAATTCAAACATTTCCATCATTTGTCACATTTGTGTAATTGTCTCTACTAGATTTACGCCTACGGTAAAAACTGAACAACGAAAACCTAAATTAACAACTCACTGGGCTAACAGGAAATTGTAAATCAGATACGTGTACTCACATATTTATGTGGGATCAACGGGTAGGGAAAGTACAAAATCTCAACAATTAAGGTGGCCGAACACAGTTTTCGCGCGTGCTTTTGCAGCACGTGCACAAGGATTTCAAAGAACAAACATGCCGTCAATAGAGCGGTCAGTTTATTTACTCAACACCCGCACTATCTGTGTTATTTTTCTCTATAATTGAACGCAGTGTATTGATGGCTTTAGTCTTATTACAAAGATACGTTAGAAAAGGTAACGATGCAAAGAACCCAGCAACTTTCAGCTTTTGTTTGTTGCCGAAAGAACCCAGTTAAATGCAACGCATGCGCAGTTGCTTGAAAAATTGAGACCGATTGCTTTAGCAGAAACCTGCCGATTTCTAACGATCCAGTCGTTAGAATTTCAAGAAATTTGGCAGAAAAATAGATCAGAGACCACGTAAATGATCTATCAAAAAAATCTGAATTTTGACATAGGGAATTATAAATACAGAAAACGATTAAGGACAAATTACGAAAATCGCTTATGTCGAAATTTTATTAGAACCATGTTGACTGAAGGGATTTAATGTCAATTCTTAGTGTGCAAAATATGAAAACAATCTAACGACTGGATTTCTTTTTAAATAAAGAAAAACCATTATTTAAGCCTTGTTTTTAACCAGCCCCGTTGCCTTGGCAACAGCACACACCCTAGTAAAAATGCGAGAATAAATATTTTTGTGGTTAACCTTGACTCTTGCAAAAAATGGGCGCCAAAGCATAAATGAGGGTCTGGATGGGGTTAACTTACAACTGACAAATGGCCAAAATTTTAACTGACAACTGACAAATAGCCTAAAATTTAACTGACAACTGACATTTGTAGAGGGTTTTACTGACAACTGACAAAAGATCTTATTGCCCTAAATATCCTTCAAAACCCGTTGTAAATAACAATGTTTTACTCTTTTCGTCAAACAAATGCGCGTTTTATATTAAATCTTAGCAGCAGGACGTTTGAGAGTCATATTTTCTGTATGACCCTATGTACATCAGGGTCATTTCACCTATGATCTCACACTGAGGAGTCCCAAGCACGCGCCAACTTACATGATGGCTGCCGGATACGGCATAGAAGACATAGAAGCCGTATTCCGATAAATGACTTAAATACAGTACATGCTATCAAAAAGCACCTTATTCAATTCCTTGGTCTGACGGAACTTTAAATTCGACCTTGGAGATTTCGATATAAAGCTTTATCGGATGGCACCGAAACCGAGTGGGAAAAGTGATAACTTCGCCATCACAATGGACGACCAGTGGAAGCTGGAGCTTCCAAGTCTGCTGGATGACTCAGGAAGCGAAATGAACAGTATGTATTCTTAGTGCTTGTGTATTTGTTTCATGCAGTGGTGTATTAAGCATGTAAGTTATTCCGGAAAACCTTCTGGGTACTGTTACGCTTTCAGAATATTTTCGCTCTTGTTTTCACGTAATGCACTATGTTACATTTATTTTTCTCGAAATTATTTATGTTATAATTACAGTGGCTTAAATGTATGACTACATTTTATAGCTTTGCGGCAGCGGTGCGACCCACGCGGCGTGTGCTTGCTTCTCAACAGCTTTCCTGGAGCGATCGTCACACGTTAGATTTTAGTGGTGTAGGTGGATCGTAAGTAAATTCATGCATTCATGGTCCACAGACCTTCTGTTTTGTCTAGAGTTCGTCGAGATCACAAACAAAATAGAAACCGTGGGGGATTTGAAAGCGCGCGAACGTAAGGGGATGGCCGTGGGGAAAGACAAATATTTTCTTTTCTGCGCCCGCTTTGCGTCCACTGTTACCCTTCGCGCTCGCTCTCACGCGCTCGACGAAAATAATTCTGCAAAAAATAACCGTCTGTAATGAAGTCAACTCTAAATTTGATTAAAAAAGGTTATTAGTGTAGCAATTTTCGAACTAGTGATACACTGTACATTTAGGGCGCGTTCGTTTGGGATCAATCCGGAATAAGAATAATTGGAATAATGCGAGTAAGCGTAGTGTTTGGGACCTATTCTCATTCCGGAATACCTGGATTTCCATTCCGGTTATTCTGCTCTCTGGAGCAGAATATCCGGAATATATTCCGGAATAAGTTAATGTTCCGCGCCCTTGATGTGCTTAATGTACTTACGCGCCTTTAATGTGCCTTTTGAGCTAAATTTTGGATAAAAAAGAAGTAACTAAATTACTTAATTAATTATTAACAGCCAATTAACTGACAACTGACAAATGGCCTTAAATTTAACTGACAACTGACAAATGGCCAAAATTTTAACTGACAACTGACATTTGTACCCCCCATCCAGACCCTCATAAATAGTTTACAAGTTATGGTGAATTAGGCACAGGCACTTGAAAACTGTGTTCGGCCACCTTAAATGAACATAGCATTCAAGGTCCCCCACACGAAACTATACTCTTAGACCAAAACTATGTGCTACTGAGTCACGTGATCTAATCAATATTAGTTCGCAATTCGTTCATTCGGCCGCTAGTCGGCCGAAACATTTCTTCCGTCAATAGACAGAATTCTATTTCGCCACCCTGCACCCAATAATTTGTGGTTGCGTGTTAAGTTTGCATGGCTGAGTCTTAGAAAGCTCTACGTCTCTCACGGGAGTTTCAGTACACAACTTCGTGCAAATTACTGACATAAATTTCCTTCCCACTGTGAGCTATCCCAATAGATTCCGAGACACAAATTTTTCTCCAAGTACAAACCTATCCGATCATGTTACGCGAATTTCCCTCTATTTATAAGCTGCTCGACATATGAGCCCCTAATGCACCGTTAGTTCGTAGCAACACCTGTTCACGATACCGGTATTGCAGTTTCTCGACATCGTTTTTGGGGACTCTTGAATTTGTGCATGGATTTCCGATGGATTAAACCTTTGCAATGACTGCAGGCGACAAGCTAATATTGTCATCCCTCTCTTAGCGATTGCCTTAAATGAGACTCCAAATTATTGCTGGTTTTCAGTGTCACGCCATTCAAAATAGATCCAAATAAAAAATCAAAACCGTTCAACAGATTAAGTCCAGAATCTGGAAATAGGAAGAAGGTACATATGCAAAGACTCTCGCCAAGATTCAGGTCACAGCAATTTTTCTCATGGAAGATATGCGAAGAAACGTTTTCCCCAAATTTATAGAGATTTGTATGGAGACGCCATGCTGGTGCCCATGTACATGGGCACCAACATGGCGGCCGGAAACCAGCAAAAACATCTGTCACTGAGTTATGCTACGAAGGAGTGAATTTATCTCTCGAATAACTCAAAAACGTAACAATAGTACTTTATTCTAATACAAGAACTGTTCAGATAGCCGAATTCCCCGAAATAAGTCACCTTTTAAACCAACATAACAGCTCCCTCGCCCGTCATGTAAATGTCACGTCACGCAAAAGCTTCGAAATTCAAGCGTAGTCTATCACTAAACCAAGAACCCATTCGGAGTGAAAATACGTATGAATATCACTTTTTAGCTGCTCTTATACAGCATGAAAGTAAAATTCCAGGAGGATCAATATTTCTGAAGTTTAAAATTTAGTGACGTCATGTGAAAACCAGCAATTCTTGTTGCGATAAACTTTCGCTGACCACGTGACTAAAGAGACAGAGTAGTAGTCGGAGTCGTAATCAGAGGCGTAGAGCGATAAGGTCTAATGAAAATCAAACCGACCGAGTCGGAAGCAGAACACTGATTCTGCTTATGACTCCGTCGCTTACGATCAAGTGAAAACTGCATTGTCGGAGTCGCAAGCAGAAGCGGAAGAATAAACCAATGACAATGTTCGACTCCGGGCATTGCGATTGGCTGGTTCTTCCGCTACTGCTTCCGACTCCGACAACCTAGTTTTCACTAGATCATAAGCGACGGAGTCGTAAAAGAAATCGGAAGAAATGGAAACGTTCTGATTCTTCCGACTCCCGGATTCCGTCGGGCTTATGACTCCGCTTACGACTCCGATTTTCGATTTTCGCTAGGTCATAAGGTCTCTTACGACTCCGACTCCGTCGCTAGTGAAAACCAGCCTTCAGAGCGTGAGCCCTGGAAACATACTAATTTTTCATAAAAAAAACTACAGGGTCACCTGAAAATACCAACTTCAAACACTCGATTGTTTTCTGCTTTAATTATTAAAACATGTTTTGCCAATAAAAGTGACACTAGTCTTCAAACTGTATTGCGACGCGATTTTTGAAAATGCTGGTGTGACGATGGTGACTTTCGTTTACAAGGAAACCCTATCTACTGTTCAAGCCTTTGACCTTAAAAACAAAGTAGTTTCCAACAGGGTTGTTACGAGAATTTCGCTATTTAGGCTGCCTGCACAGTGTAAAACGCTGCGGTCAGAGGCAGCAATAGCAGTGGCTTGAGCAGTTCATGATCGTTTCTCGGCTTTCACTATTGATTTATTTTGAATAAAATATCTTGTTTACTTGCCCTATGGTTGTCACATGACCTATATTTGTCGCCCTATGTTCAAGTTCTAGTTTCTTAATTTCCACAAAACGAGAAATCTAGATTGAACAGAGATTTGACAACTGTGGAGGTCTGTCAGCGAAAACGCACTGGGTTAAAAAGAGTTCACACATCTAATCTAAGCAAGATTCTTATAAAAATCACATGGCTTTTTTGTTTATTTTATCATCAGCCTGGCTGCACTTGCGGTCTCGGTGTGGCAAGCAAACATATAAAGTATATAGCAGATGAAAAAAAGTTTACAATCACTCAATAAAAACTAAACAATCGGTTTTCGCACGACTTACAACATTACAAGTAAAAGTGTTACTCAATTCACCTTGCACTCGCGATTGTTGTGTTCGTACTCTGGGCAAGTGGACAGAGATATCACTTCTGACTGTCCTGGAGATTCATTTGAAATGCGGTCAAGATACTTCTACTGACTGTCACAGTTGTCAAGCATTTGGATATTTTCTACATAACCTGCTTGTGCAAAGTGAAAAGGTGCTCCAAACTTGCATGATACTTTCACTTTACCTTGACCAGCCACGACGATCGGTTGTGGAATTTCAACAGTTCTGTCTAGCAAGTACTCGCCTTCTTTTACTAAAACGACTTGATTCACTCCATGTCCATCGGGGCTCTCGACAAAGTGTTGAAGAACACTGCGTAGCTCAGCTGAACTCTGAACAACCTGCATTTGAAGATCGCCATAGCGCTGCGTAACTTCAGGGACTTCCCGACCTAAGCTCAAGTGTTTAAATACAGCAGCTGTAGCCAGAGCTTGCTGTTTTCTGTCTAGCTCTGCCAAGCTTACTGCCTTGAAGTAATAACCCAGCAACCAGACAGGGTTAGCTTTGATCGCAAATTCAGCATCATTTAATGCAAGCTCCAACGATGACACACGCTTGGACGGAATAGTTTTCTTTTTCTTTGCACACGTTAAGTAGGTTAAGGCTCTGCTTGTGAGAATCTGTGGATCATTTGGACATGAATTCAGTGCTTCTGTATACAGCGACAGTGCCTCGTCCACTTGTCCACGATTGAGACATTCTTTAGCTTTCTCTTTCAGCACTGAGACTGACTCTATTGAGGGCGACATTGTTATGTTCTCCACGTAGACAGTTTTATTAACCTTCAGTGGGATTCCTTGCGCGCAGATAATCTGGGTTTCCCCAAGTCCAACCAGCACAGTATTGTCTTGAAGTTTCACAGGATTTGGTAGCTCGTATCTTCCCTCTTGCACTACAATCACCAGATTCCGAATTTCTCTTTTTTCGGTGGCCCGCAGAAGTTCCTGAACAGTTGTAACTACCTCGGCATTACAGCTTCCAAATCGATCTTCAACCGCAGGGATTTTTGCGCACTGCGACGGAAACAGATGTTGGGCAACAGCGGCTGCAGCTAGTGACGGACTTCGCTCGCCAAGGTGAGCAAGACAGACAGCTTTCCAATAATAACCCTTTACCCAGAAAGGATCTGCAGTTATTGCATTCTGAGAGTCTTGTAATGCAAGGGCGATCATCATGATTTGCGCTGAGGGTGAGTTTTCGGGTTGTTGTGAAAATTTCATGTAGGTGGCACACCTGTTTGTGAACAACTTAGCATCATTTGGTGACAGCCGCAACATTTGAGTGTATAAATACAGCGCATCCAAATAGTTTCCTGAGAAATAAAAATTGTTTGCACGATCCTTTAGTATTCTGGGAGTTGGTACATTGCAATACCCAGGTACGTTTTGATAGAATTGGGTAGGTGCTTCTTGTTCACACTGGTTCAAAAGTGCTGACAATTCCGTAACCTCTTTCATATTTCCTAAGAACCTGTGCACTCTTATCAAATATTGATAGGTGGATTTCAGCCCAGGATGCTCCTCACCGTAAAAATGTTTTTGAATGGAAAGTAAAATTTGTGCAATTCTCAAGTAAACCTCTCCCTTTTCTTTTGCAAAGTTTCGTTTAGCACAATTGCTGGTAAGAGAGTTGGTAATTACACGAAAGCATCCAAGCAGACCCTCTAGAACTCCGGCGGCATGAAAATCGCTACCATCGTCAATGACGACTGAACTGAGTTCCATACAACCTTCAATCGCGCCTTGATATATCTGAGGCCACCTTTCATTCAGGATTGCAAATAACATACCCTCTGCCTTGGAAACATCAAATTCTTTTAACACTGAGAGAGCGCTCGTCATTCCGGCAAAGTATTGCCAGGAATCAAATGGACAATTTTTGGCAACATCCAACAGTTCTTCGGCATACAGTTTGGCTTCCTCTATCATGTCTGTGTCGTACAGGAACAAGGTGATATGCTGAAGGATCATCAGAAGGTTGGGATCACCAGAAGGGTAAATTTCCCTGGCAAGCTGGAGAGCTCTCTCATAACGTTTTAAAGCAGTTTGAAAATTACCAGCGGAAACAAATCTTTCAGCTCTTGCTATAAGCATTTGTAGGTCTACAATGTCGGCTTTACAAAGTGGCAACTTTTCAAGTTCCAACAAGGCTTTGTAATGCTCGTCCCATTGACCTGCTAGTGCGTAATACGAAGCGTTAAGTTTGAGCACCTCGTACTTAGTGTGATTCGTTATTGTACAGCCTGACCTCTCAAAATAGGTCATTTTTTGTACAGTCTCTTTCGCCGTCTTCTCTGATTCTTCGTGACACCCAGGTGTTAAGCAGTTTCTTTTGGCAATGATTGTGGAAACCATTGTTTGAAGAAGAAAATCTGGATCACCATCTCCACGTACCATCTTAGCGACATTCAAATAGAACTCTGATACTTCAGCATGCAGTAAAATGAGGGACAAATTGTTTTTGCTTAAATCACAAGCAAAGGCGCACAGGCTTAGAGTGTCTTTGTTGAACAAAGCGGGAATACAATCTTTAGATAAGTTTATGGTTTCCTCCATGTGATTCTTCAACTTGCGAAGATTCAATAGAAGAGCAATGAGAACGTTCCTTGCTTGGTCTTTCATTTTTGAAAGATTGAATGATTTGAAAGGTTTAGCAAGCTCAGGGCTCCAATGCATGTTAATTGTCCTCTTCAAAGCAAAATGAATAACTCTAGTGGCTGCCACCATTGTTTCTATCCTCGTCAACGTGGTGAGGCTTTCTCTGACCACTTCCTGAACGAGCTTATGGGTACCAAAAACTCTACTCTGCTGGTCTACTGAGAAAAGTGAATTACAAGATAGTACTTTAAGAATGGCAGCAATGTCAATTTCAGAACGTGCACTCTCTCTCAATTCCCCTTGTTCCAATTCAGGAAGGCCAGGGTTGATGACATCGATAGGAACTCTCTCAGATTCTAAAAAGGCTGCAATATGCATCATGGCGGCGGCAGCAGGCGATTTGTTTCGAACAAATTCAAAATTCATCAGCCAGGTTGTAAGCACGGATAGGCGATACTGTGCCTCAGTGCTTAATGCCGTGGCTGGCTGTTGCTCCAAGAGACTTAGTTTAACAGCTCTGTACTTCTCAAGGTACGTTTTGAAGCTGCATGGAATAGGAAGGGCAGATATATAGGCGGCTGCTTGTTCCAAAGCTAATGGAAGAGCACCCAGCTCATTCACCAGATTAATTGCGTCCTGATCGAGGTCCTTTCCTTTAACACCGGTCCTTTGTGCATTGGAGCCCTGAGCTTGCTAAACCTTTCAAATCATTCAATCTTTCAAAAATGAAAGACCAAGCAAGGAACGTTCTCATTGCTCTTCTATTGAATCTTCGCAAGTTGAAGAATCACATGGAGGAAACCATAAACTTATCTAAAGATTGTATTCCCGCTTTGTTCAACAAAGACACTCTAAGCCTGTGCGCCTTTGCTTGTGATTTAAGCAAAAACAATTTGTCCCTCATTTTACTGCATGCTGAAGTATCAGAGTTCTATTTGAATGTCGCTAAGATGGTACGTGGAGATGGTGATCCAGATTTTCTTCTTCAAACAATGGTTTCCACAATCATTGCCAAAAGAAACTGCTTAACACCTGGGTGTCACGAAGAATCAGAGAAGACGGCGAAAGAGACTGTACAAAAAATGACCTATTTTGAGAGGTCAGGCTGTACAATAACGAATCACACTAAGTACGAGGTGCTCAAACTTAACGCTTCGTATTACGCACTAGCAGGTCAATGGGACGAGCATTACAAAGCCTTGTTGGAACTTGAAAAGTTGCCACTTTGTAAAGCCGACATTGTAGACCTACAAATGCTTATAGCAAGAGCTGAAAGATTTGTTTCCGCTGGTAATTTTCAAACTGCTTTAAAACGTTATGAGAGAGCTCTCCAGCTTGCCAGGGAAATTTACCCTTCTGGTGATCCCAACCTTCTGATGATCCTTCAGCATATCACCTTGTTCCTGTACGACACAGACATGATAGAGGAAGCCAAACTGTATGCCGAAGAACTGTTGGATGTTGCCAAAAATTGTCCATTTGATTCCTGGCAATACTTTGCCGGAATGACGAGCGCTCTCTCAGTGTTAAAAGAATTTGATGTTTCCAAGGCAGAGGGTATGTTATTTGCAATCCTGAATGAAAGGTGGCCTCAGATATATCAAGGCGCGATTGAAGGTTGTATGGAACTCAGTTCAGTCGTCATTGACGATGGTAGCGATTTTCATGCCGCCGGAGTTCTAGAGGGTCTGCTTGGATGCTTTCGTGTAATTACCAACTCTCTTACCAGCAATTGTGCTAAACGAAACTTTGCAAAAGAAAAGGGAGAGGTTTACTTGAGAATTGCACAAATTTTACTTTCCATTCAAAAACATTTTTACGGTGAGGAGCATCCTGGGCTGAAATCCACCTATCAATATTTGATAAGAGTGCACAGGTTCTTAGGAAATATGAAAGAGGTTACGGAATTGTCAGCACTTTTGAACCAGTGTGAACAAGAAGCACCTACCCAATTCTATCAAAACGTACCTGGGTATTGCAATGTACCAACTCCCAGAATACTAAAGGATCGTGCAAACAATTTTTATTTCTCAGGAAACTATTTGGATGCGCTGTATTTATACACTCAAATGTTGCGGCTGTCACCAAATGATGCTAAGTTGTTCACAAACAGGTGTGCCACCTACATGAAATTTTCACAACAACCCGAAAACTCACCCTCAGCGCAAATCATGATGATCGCCCTTGCATTACAAGACTCTCAGAATGCAATAACTGCAGATCCTTTCTGGGTAAAGGGTTATTATTGGAAAGCTGTCTGTCTTGCTCACCTTGGCGAGCGAAGTCCGTCACTAGCTGCAGCCGCTGTTGCCCAACATCTGTTTCCGTCGCAGTGCGCAAAAATCCCTGCGGTTGAAGATCGATTTGGAAGCTGTAATGCCGAGGTAGTTACAACTGTTCAGGAACTTCTGCGGGCCACCGAAAAAAGAGAAATTCGGAATCTGGTGATTGTAGTGCAAGAGGGAAGATACGAGCTACCAAATCCTGTGAAACTTCAAGACAATACTGTGCTGGTTGGACTTGGGGAAACCCAGATTATCTGCGCGCAAGGAATCCCACTGAAGGTTAATAAAACTGTCTACGTGGAGAACATAACAATGTCGCCCTCAATAGAGTCAGTCTCAGTGCTGAAAGAGAAAGCTAAAGAATGTCTCAATCGTGGACAAGTGGACGAGGCACTGTCGCTGTATACAGAAGCACTGAATTCATGTCCAAATGATCCACAGATTCTCACAAGCAGAGCCTTAACCTACTTAACGTGTGCAAAGAAAAAGAAAACTATTCCGTCCAAGCGTGTGTCATCGTTGGAGCTTGCATTAAATGATGCTGAATTTGCGATCAAAGCTAACCCTGTCTGGTTGCTGGGTTATTACTTCAAGGCAGTAAGCTTGGCAGAGCTAGACAGAAAACAGCAAGCTCTGGCTACAGCTGCTGTATTTAAACACTTGAGCTTAGGTCGGGAAGTCCCTGAAGTTACGCAGCGCTATGGCGATCTTCAAATGCAGGTTGTTCAGAGTTCAGCTGAGCTACGCAGTGTTCTTCAACACTTTGTCGAGAGCCCCGATGGACATGGAGTGAATCAAGTCGTTTTAGTAAAAGAAGGCGAGTACTTGCTAGACAGAACTGTTGAAATTCCACAACCGATCGTCGTGGCTGGTCAAGGTAAAGTGAAAGTATCATGCAAGTTTGGAGCACCTTTTCACTTTGCACAAGCAGGTTATGTAGAAAATATCCAAATGCTTGACAACTGTGACAGTCAGTAGAAGTATCTTGACCGCATTTCAAATGAATCTCCAGGACAGTCAGAAGTGATATCTCTGTCCACTTGCCCAGAGTACGAACACAACAATCGCGAGTGCAAGGTGAATTGAGTAACACTTTTACTTGTAATGTTGTAAGTCGTGCGAAAACCGATTGTTTAGTTTTTATTGAGTGATTGTAAACTTTTTTTCATCTGCTATATACTTTATATGTTTGCTTGCCACACCGAGACCGCAAGTGCAGCCAGGCTGATGATAAAATAAACAAAAAAGCCATGTGATTTTTATAAGAATCTTGCTTAGATTAGATGTGTGAACTCTTTTTAACCCAGTGCGTTTTCGCTGACAGACCTCCACAGTTGTCAAATCTCTGTTCAATCTAGATTTCTCGTTTTGTGGAAATTAAGAAACTAGAACTTGAACATAGGGCGACAAATATAGGTCATGTGACAACCATAGGGCAAGTAAACAAGATATTTTATTCAAAATAAATCAATAGTGAAAGCCGAGAAACGAT
>JAHPZR010048410.1:22500-29331 GCA_019787425.1 Platygyra sinensis
ATAACCTTTTTTAATCAAATTTAGAGTTGACTTCATTACAGACGGTTATTTTTTGCAGAATTATTTTCGTCGAGCGCGTGAGAGCGAGCGCGAAGGGTAACAGTGGACGCAAAGCGGGCGCAGAAAAGAAAATATTTGTCTTTCCCCACGGCCATCCCCTTACGTTCGCGCGCTTTCAAATCCCCCACGGTTTCTATTTTGTTTGTGATCTCGACGAACTCTAGACAAAACAGAAGGTCTGTGGACCATGAATGCATGAATTTACTTACGATCCACCTACACCACTAAAATCTAACGTGTGACGATCGCTCCAGGAAAGCTGTTGAGAAGCAAGCACACGCCGCGTGGGTCGCACCGCTGCCGCAAAGCTATAAAATGTAGTCATACATTTAAGCCACTGTAATTATAACATAAATAATTTCGAGAAAAATAAATGTAACATAGTGCATTACGTGAAAACAAGAGCGAAAATATTCTGAAAGCGTAACAGTACCCAGAAGGTTTTCCGGAATAACTTACATGCTTAATACACCACTGCATGAAACAAATACACAAGCACTAAGAATACATACTGTTCATTTCGCTTCCTGAGTCATCCAGCAGACTTGGAAGCTCCAGCTTCCACTGGTCGTCCATTGTGATGGCGAAGTTATCACTTTTCCCACTCGGTTTCGGTGCCATCCGATAAAGCTTTATATCGAAATCTCCAAGGTCGAATTTAAAGTTCCGTCAGACCAAGGAATTGAATAAGGTGCTTTTTGATAGCATGTACTGTATTTAAGTCATTTATCGGAATACGGCTTCTATGTCTTCTATGCCGTATCCGGCAGCCATCATGTAAGTTGGCGCGTGCTTGGGACTCCTCAGTGTGAGATCATAGGTGAAATGACCCTGATGTACATAGGGTCATACAGAAAATATGACTCTCAAACGTCCTGCTGCTAAGATTTAATATAAAACGCGCATTTGTTTGACGAAAAGAGTAAAACATTGTTATTTACAACGGGTTTTGAAGGATATTTAGGGCAATAAGATCTTTTGTCAGTTGTCAGTAAAACCCTCTACAAATGTCAGTTGTCAGTTAAATTTTAGGCTATTTGTCAGTTGTCAGTTAAAATTTTGGCCATTTGTCAGTTGTAAGTTAACCCCATCCAGACCCTCATTTATGCTTTGGCGCCCATTTTTTGCAAGAGTCAAGGTTAACCACAAAAATATTTATTCTCGCATTTTTACTAGGGTGTGTGCTGTTGCCAAGGCAACGGGGCTGGTTAAAAACAAGGCTTAAATAATGGTTTTTCTTTATTTAAAAAGAAATCCAGTCGTTAGATTGTTTTCATATTTTGCACACTAAGAATTGACATTAAATCCCTTCAGTCAACATGGTTCTAATAAAATTTCGACATAAGCGATTTTCGTAATTTGTCCTTAATCGTTTTCTGTATTTATAATTCCCTATGTCAAAATTCAGATTTTTTTGATAGATCATTTACGTGGTCTCTGATCTATTTTTCTGCCAAATTTCTTGAAATTCTAACGACTGGATCGTTAGAAATCGGCAGGTTTCTGCTAAAGCAATCGGTCTCAATTTTTCAAGCAACTGCGCATGCGTTGCATTTAACTGGGTTCTTTCGGCAACAAACAAAAGCTGAAAGTTGCTGGGTTCTTTGCATCGTTACCTTTTCTAACGTATCTTTGTAATAAGACTAAAGCCATCAATACACTGCGTTCAATTATAGAGAAAAATAACACAGATAGTGCGGGTGTTGAGTAAATAAACTGACCGCTCTATTGACGGCATGTTTGTTCTTTGAAATCCTTGTGCACGTGCTGCAAAAGCACGCGCGAAAACTGTGTTCGGCCACCTTAATTGTTGAGATTTTGTACTTTCCCTACCCGTTGATCCCACATAAATATGTGAGTACACGTATCTGATTTACAATTTCCTGTTAGCCCAGTGAGTTGTTAATTTAGGTTTTCGTTGTTCAGTTTTTACCGTAGGCGTAAATCTAGTAGAGACAATTACACAAATGTGACAAATGATGGAAATGTTTGAATTTAAAGGTTTTACACAATCATGAGATGACTTGCATTAATACAACTACGCGTCAAAAATGTTCTCTGCAAATTGTCCCCAACAAGAAATCCAAGCCAAGAGTGAATAGTGAACTACGCAAACAGCAATAAACTGTGACACATTCTTGCACATTGGCCGAGATCATTCGGCACACGTAACAGTTCTATGGCAAACGAAGCAAATAAATGTGTTACTGTGACTTCCAAGTTTAGGCCCCCGGGGGTTTAAATACGGATGGGTGATTTCCCTCAAATTTGCATCAGAGCTTTGGACATCGTCCAGATGCAACACCGCACACAACATGAAGTTGATTTATTCATGTTTCAACAAAATCCCTCTGTTGCAAGTTCGATGTTTTAAGTGGCAGGTAGTTTGAAGTCTAACCAGAACGCAGGGATGTCGGAAACAACAACAAGATTATTTTTTCCAGATGAACGCAGTAACTCCACTCAAGATTTGACAACAAGCACACGCTAGGCTTGTCAGTTACACGTGAATAAACACTCCTCCGCTATTTACAGCAGCAGACGTAAACGACTAAAATAAATTGCCTAGTCACCGTGGCATGAAACTAATTGATATGCGAGAAGATTCGAGACTAAATTAGCATATTCGCGAATGTTCCAAGTCACGCAACAATTTTTTGTTGACACCCTCACGATAAATTGCGCTCTGTTCGTGGGTAACAATCAACATCATCAGAGCTTTTAGGACATCGTCCAAATGTAACTGAACTCACACAATTAACATTCTGGAAATAAGAGTCTTTCAAAGGTACAGATTTCAGTAAACATATGTAAAAAAGTTTGAAAATAGTCAAAATGGGAGGTTTGTACTTTTTGAGATTGGCTTTACGTGGAGTTGATTTATTCATGTTTGGACAAAATTACTCACGGTGAATATTGCTCTGTTAGTGGTTAACAATCAACATCAACTTCGTTTATAACGCTTTGATAATGTTAATAATGTTGATATAAATCATGTAAAACGGTGCAAATAGACATCTTGCGTGGACTTTGTGTTCGTTGAATCGTTTTTTTATTTGCTTGCTTATTAGCTAACGACAGGCACTTTCTTATTGGTGGGTAATACTTTTAGCAAGAGACCATTATCTCGTTATGGTCACTTGCTTTTATTTAATTACTTTTCTGTTGCGTACTGTCTTCTTATAGGCACCTCCAGGCGTTCAGTTATTTGGGGCGCGGCGCAAAAAACAGCGCGCGAAAAACAAAAAAAAAACAAAAAAAAAAACGCGCTGAGAGGAAGAGAGAGAACGCCTGTGAGCAAAAAATCATCCTTAGGAGAAATTTGATGTTATCCGAATACAAAGGAGATTTTCACCATCATATCGTTGGAAATTGTTATTAAGGTATTTGCGTAAATTTACCTTTATTAAAAGAAAGAATTAAGAGTTATCTCATTTATTCTTATTCCACAATAGGGTCAATCGAACACACCTTTAAACTACCCATGAATGCGATAAGTTACCACAAGTTATGATCCAATTTCCTTTCCATTATCTGTCAAGTGGTCGCTTACGAAAGGTTCAAAAAAGGAAAATTTTTAACTTTTAGCTCCAAAACTGGTCGCAGTCGCTTACGAGCGGTGGTAGCAACCGGAGCATTCTCGTCCCCATTGCCGGATTTCATACCGTGAGGGTCTGGGTATGAGTCCGTCTATTATGGGATTAACAACACAAGACCCATATATTCTGAAAGAGCACACCGACCTTTACAAAATCCTCAAGTTTCGTGTTAATTGGGCCAATATCAAACAAGATACAGCCGTTCAAAAACTTCAAAATTTAGTAACAAATGTATGGATTGCCGGACACTTGTCCGGAAATCCATACATTTCTTTGCAAATTTTGAAGTTTTTTAATGGCCATATCTTGTTCAATATTGGCCCAATTAACACGAAACTTAAAGATTTTGTAAAGCTCGGTGTGCTCTTTCTGAATATATGGGTCTTGCGTTGTTAATCCCATAATAGACGGACTCGTACCCAGGCCCCCAACGTATGAAATCAGGCAATAGCCCTTTTCTCATCTCTTAGCCGGCGGAGCCTTGGCACGAGAATCGAAGGGCTCTGGAGACATAAGATTTTCGAATTTATTCGAATTTTTTTCTATTGGCTGTTTGAAAAACAAAGAAATCTTGAGCGGAGTCAAAAAATGTTTCGCGCGGAATGCTTGTCTTGAAACAACTGTGAATCAGCCCCGGCGTTTACAAAGCACTAGTGGAGGGACAGGGAGGGATTTGGGAGAAAATTCTTCACTAATTTTTCACGGCTCAACACGTTTCCATGGACCTCAACAACTTGTCGCTGTTGTAACAAACGGGGACTTCGACAAAACAACACTGGACGCCCCGGTCAAACTGACCCCCGCGTCCACTGACCCCCTACTGACCCCCTACTGACCCCCCTACTGACCCCCTATAAAATCAATGGGAAAATAAAATTAAAAAAGCTCAGAACTATCAATGGGACCCGGTTCAAGTTCATCAATACATTTTGCTTACCTGAAATTTCCAAGATGGCGGTCGCGTTGTAGATTTCCGACTCCTTCTCATTTGACTGAAGGATTTGTCATGGAAAATCGAGCACAGAATAAGTTGGAATATTAGCAAGTATGTTATTTGTATCCGCTAGAAAAATAAGCAATAAAAATAGCCAGGAAGTTCTGGCAAATTAACACGCACGCAACTAACCGCGAGCAAAACGCACACGATTACATTAACCGGAAGTTTATTATGGCAAGCTTGTAGTCCCAGGTCCCTCGCCTTCCGCATGGACAAACTACGTAGCACAGCCCGTTGCACATGGCTTTAGTCATGGACGGTAAGATTAGATTGAGTTAACTGGACAATCCGTGGTCTTTCTGACGACTTCATGCACCAAGGAGAAAGTAATCCACCTGGCTTGTCCAAAAAGTTAACACCACAGCTGCTACAGTTCTTATAAAAATGCGAGAACTAGGCGAGAAGCCTGGAACTAACTTTATGAAATTCGTCTTCCGGTTGAGGTTTACGCGCGTGCTCATGGCCCATCGCGATCCTTTCGCGAGCCTGTTCATTTTTCAGCGTTTCCCTTTGCTTCATTTCCCAATGCGTACGAAAACAATATTTGATGATGTTCAATCTTATGCGTGCTCGATTTTCCGTCAACAAAACCTCCACTAAACAGTAACAGGAGAACAAGAGTCGGAAATCTGCAACGCGTCCGCCATCTTGGACGTTTCAGGTAAGCAAAATTTATTGATGAACTTGAATCGGGCCCCATTGATAGTTCTGGGCTTTTTTAATTTATATTTTCCCATTGATTTTATAGGGGGTCAGTAAGGGGGTCAGTAAGGGGGTCAGTGGACCGGGGGTCAGGTAGGGGCCAGTGGACGCGGAGGGCCGTGTTTTGTCGAAGCCCAACAAAACCGTCTTTTTTTTGGCTTGATATTTTTCGACGAGGAGATGTGCTGCGACAGCTCCCATATTGCGTATCACATCTTTCACAATCCAATAACTTGTCTTAATTTTTCCAACCAATTGCCCTCCGGTGTGGAACATAAATTATTGGTCTGATCTTCGCATTTAAAGGCGGAACAACGAAAATAAACGATTCCAAGTCCCTGCACGTTCGGGAACGTCAAAAACAAAGGACAATAAACAGAAAAATCAAACGACTTGCCCCAAAGCAGGAAAAACATAAGCGTCTTGTTTAAAAAACGATCAGTGTTCCTTGGCACCTGTTTCTGACGGAAACATTTCGCCAAAATTGATTGACCATCTAAAGCGCCTGAAATATTCCTGACGAATCCCTGCCGCCATCGAAGGCCGCCATTTTCAATCATATATAGTATATAGAACACATCGCGACCGCATACATGAAGAAGCGGAAGTCTTTAGAGTCTAAGCCTAGGGACTCGAAAAATCCTTATGAGTCCTCCAGAGCCCTTCGATTCTTGTGCCACGGCGCGTCCGCCGGCTAAAGAGATGAGAAAAGGGCTATGGGGCGGAGATTGCAACCGGAGGTGTTCCCTATTTTACAAGTAGAACATAGATTATTAAAAAATTTCAATCGGGTGGTCCCGAAGTTTAACTCGAAGGCTAACCATGCTAAGAAACAAATCCCAAGATAGCGGATAGAGTGGAAGACTTACTGCCACCTTTCAATAACATGGGGTTCTCTTAATTCAAAGCTTCAACCGACAAATGCGTTTTTAACGCTAGCGCTAAGTTGTATAAAGAGACAAAGTAAAGATAAATTATTAAGGAGTATTTGAATAGTCTGAAAGTCACGACCACCGACGACTTACTAGCCACAAGAGAAAACTGGGCACTAGCGTATCAAAATACGCTGATATCAGCGAGTGTATGTTCCGGCTAGTTGAAAATGTCTGGCTTTGTCGCTGCTTTAACACTTGCCTATTCCGAGAGGATTGTGATGGGACATACGGGGCGTAAGTACATGATATCATAGAATATTTTTGTCTTGAAAACCCTGTCCAGACGATTTTCTTGGCTCACTTGCTACGGACGGTTTTCCGGTATAAGTACCATTCGAGATGAGTGAAACTCATAATGCATTCGGATAACGAACAAAATTTCTCCTAAGGGATATTTTTTGCTCACAGGCGTTCTCTCTCTTCCTCTCAGCCTCAGTTTTTTTTTTGTGTCTTTGTTTTGTTTCTCCCGCGCTGTTTTGTGCGCCCGCGCCCCAAATAAATAACACGCTGGAGGTGCCTATAAGAAGACAGTACGCAA
>JAHPZR010048413.1:0-2500 GCA_019787425.1 Platygyra sinensis
CTGGGGACGAGGTTGGCCTGCTCACATGTTCGCCACATGTCTAGTGAGGAGGTAATCACATGTGATTAAAGTTCACGGAAAATGTTTTCTTTTCAAGTTTCTGACCCGTTGGCGTTCCAAATTGCTCAAAAATGTCTGTCTGTGAGGAGCAGCTAATATCTTGAGCCTTACTATAACAAAAAACTATAAAGCAGCGAGAAACATAAACAAACCTACGAAAAAGGAGCATAATGCTGGTGCGGTTGCGTTTTTGCATTTTCTGACGCGGAACTCGAAACGCATTTATAAGAAATTTCATGATTTTATATGGGCGGGTAAATGCAGACGTTTGTACACTCAAGCCACCTATTGTCTCCCACGGTTGCTAAGCACTTTACACACCCAGGCTGGTGAAAAAAGGGGGGGGGGGGGGGTTGATAAATGCGTGCTGACCGCTTCTTGAAACATTTACACCGCTTCAGCCGAAAACGTGTGTGTTCAGACAGTTCTATTCCTTGTTACTTACCTGAATTAAAATTGGTCGGTCACCTTCAGTGCAGGTGTCTAATACGTGATCGCGTGCAACCGCCCAGACAGGGCTTTTGTTTGCGCAAGACTTCACAGATTCAAGAAGCGCCTTAAATTCGGCGATTTTTATGAGAAACGAAATATACTGATATTCCTCTAGAAACCATGTCCAATTCCAGACTAAAGTGCTCATAATCTTCGAAAATATGGTCAAAATCTAACACTGAATTCGAGACTAAGAGAGCCTATAAATCAGACCCATCGCACCTCATTTAATACTGACCCCCCCCCCCTAACCACCCTGAAAACATAGCAACAGTTCAAAAGGTTGTCTCACTAATAAAGAATAGGAGGACTACACAAGAAACGGCAGCGAAAAGTGTCTAACGTCGAATCCATGGCATCAGTAACTTTGCAGCTTTTGTGTCTTTTTACATTTTACGTTACTTTCAGCCAGTCTTGCAGAGCGGATCAGTGCAAGCTGCTGCCATCTACTCCAGATATTTCTTCTGAATTCCATTCCTTGGCTTCCGAGAATGGCGTAAGGATCATCTACTTGTCTCTAAAAGTCGGTAACAGCAGCTACCGTCCCCTAGATCTTGAGGACGTATTTTTTCCGGAAAGATGGGTGTGGGCTAACTCGATCAGCGAGCCTATGTTATCTATGCGCTACGAATACGATATCTTCTCCTTAAGCCTTTTGAGCAATCAAGCCAGAAGCATGGAGGTGCATTTGATCGAAGAACCGAGTGGGTGTCTCGCTGATTTGAACTCATCCTGCCAGAGCACTGTCGTTGGCAAAGCACTGTTTGAGAACGTGACAGGGAAAAATTCGGACAAACCGTTACAAAGGACCGACGTGGTCTGTGTGGCTATGATAGGAAAAGAAGACACTGTCAGTGATATCATGAAAGGAAATATAGAATATCGTTGCTGTGAAGTTGACAATGGTGAAAAGAATGCATTCCAACCTTCAGTTCATTGTGACCTCAGTGTTAAACAAACTAAATGGTTTACGGCATTTGACAATGTGCTTCTTGTTGCGACTTTAATCATGCTGTTCTACTGTCCTGCATTTCTTTTCGCGTTTCCAGAAGAAATTTTCATGAACATTGCAGGTGAAATTAAAAAGGAAAAGGAAGCAAGTGATCATGACAGTCGCGAAGAACGAGAAGCAACTCACGGGACAGATTCCAGTCCGCGGCAGAACGAAAACGAGACATCGGTTCGTAAAGATGATGCACCAAGCGCGATTCCAGACGAAAAAGCTGACAACAATCTAGCACTCCCCGTGGACGATACGAGTCCAATTACGTGCTCTGTCCTACTGCAAAAATGCGCTACCAAACTCCCAGGTTTTCAACTTTCATTTAACATCAAGTTAGTTTTCCTGTCGTATTTTGTTGTTCCCATTTTCCTCTATATTATCATATTCCTTACCTTGGCCCTAAAAGGAAGTTATCTACAAGAGGCCCTTAGGAAACAAACAGCCACTTTAGGAGGGATAGCGTTTTACCTGTTGAGTTCTCTCCGTGGATACAACATCATAGGCAGCTTATGTTTTTTCTTGGCTCCCTTTGTTATTGCTGTGTGTGTCAAACCCATGGATTTAATCGAAAATGTCAAAGTTTTGACATTGTACATTGAAAGGCCGGGTAAAACTTACCAACGTACACTTGGACAACGTATCTGCATGAATTTGTTAGTTCTGCAAGATACAGTTCACCAAATCTTTTCTTCTTCATCACAGTCATACTTAAACTGGCTCGAGAAATTCCTTGATTTTACAATCCGAGCTTTCATCAAAAGAACAAAGTATTCAATTCATGCGTCACGCATGAAACGGCTGTTATGCGTTTTATGTGTCTTAATCTTAAGTTTGCTGGGATTTTTGGTTGGAGTTGTGCTCGGGGGAATTTTCTTGACTATTTTTCTCGTAAAGACGGTTTTCTTTGCATTTTCTCTTTCTCCGACTACAAGCGCGCTGGGTTTT
>JAHPZR010048413.1:12500-30000 GCA_019787425.1 Platygyra sinensis
GGGATGATCCCCAAGCAGACTTTTGACCATGTGAAGTGGTCCCTGCGTGGAAACATTTGATTTTCACCAAAAGAGGCTTGGTGAAATAATTCAAATGCAGTTACCAAGTATGGAAAATGCCAAATTTACTGCAAGATAATATGTAAAAAGAATGTGTAAATTGAGTTTTATGAGGTACATGTAGCTTTTAATTTTGCACCAGTCTCTGTAAAAATAAAGTTATGCTAATTGGTAGCACTTGGCTAGCAGCACTGTCAAGTTGTTTAACAGTACAGGATACTCATTTAATGACATAGTTCTTGTCTTTAGCAGGAGGAAAAAGGTGATGAGCAGAAAGAGGATGATGTTACAGGAGTGGAAGAAGTGAAACAAGAAGAGTCTGTTGATACTGATGAATCTGACAGTAATAAGCTTGAAGACATCAATGACACTTCACTGACAGTGAAATCTGAAGTCGCTGGCGATGATGATGATGATAATAATGATGATGAGAAACGGGATATGGAGAAGGATGTTGAGGAGAGTGATGCTGACGTGCTACAGAATGATGGCGATATTAAGTTAGAAGACTTGGAAGAGCTGAATGGGGTAGAAGATAACAAAGAGGTTGGTTTAATGATGAAACAAACATGTATATTCTCAGTACTGGACAGGCACTAGCTTGTAAGGGATGGAATAATTCAAAGACAACATTTACAGCAACTGATTGAACACAATGTTTTGATCAAAAAATGTAGGCCTTACATGTAGCTAGTTTCCAAATAAGCCAACTGAATGGCCAGCTGTCTGGTGGATTTAGCTTAACCCATTGATGCCTGCATAAAATTGCCTGTGCAAGGCTGTGCTCTAACGGCGCCCGGTTGCCTCAGGCGACTAACATTTGGTCTCGGGCGACTGAAAAAGAAAAGCGGTCGCCCGTCCGGGCGCCTAGATTTCGGCTCGTGTGAAAACCCGAAACGAAACCAGAGAACTCATTGAAACGGAACGGAACGAAACAAAAAGAAACTTCCTTGTGCTGCCGCGCTCGCAGGCCGTTAAGCCTGGTTCACACTTGTGCGATAAGCATAACACAAGCGACATAAGCATAAGCATAAGCACAAGAAAAAAGGAACCTTTTTTCTTGTGCTTATGCTTATGCTTATGTCGCTTGTGTAATGCTTATCGCACAAGTGTGAACCAGGCTTTAGCCCGAAAAACAAAAGCGCTGAAATCAATAGCCTATGTGATCTATATTACTAGTAGACGTACATTTAGGTTAAATATTTAGTTAGGTCATTGGGGGTCATGGGTCTTGTTTCGCTTCGGTGGTTTCTCTTCCGGTTAATTGTCCATTGAACGACGCGATAAAGCGAGCAACTGATTGTAACTAACATTTTATAATTTTACTTGCTAATTTGATGATATTTACAGAACTAAAAAATATTCGGCAGGACAACAACAAGAATTGCTCACGCTCAAAGTTGTCATGTCTGTGTTATGTAATATTGTTCCACATGATTTAGCCCGTGAGAAACTGTACGATTTTTGCACAAGCATGTGTTGAAGATCTAATTTTTCTTTTGAAGTGGTTGATGCTTATGTTTCATTTTTGTGTTTCAACAGTTTCAACAGTGGAGTGCGTGATTAATAAAACAAAATTGTCCTTTATACAAATTTTTGTTTACTAAATTAGCTTCGTCCGTGGCATGCAAGATGTTTATCAGCACCATACTTGGCGACTTGCTCATTCGATCGAAATTTGGTGAAAACGAAAGTTTAAAATAAGAACCCTTTTATTCCGAAACCTATTTCAGTGGTCTTGAAAGAAATTTCTAAGCAGTTTTAACACATATGTGGTTAATTTATAACAGGATTTCATGATATCACATGTACGCTAAAAACGAGTACGCGACACCTAAATTTAGTAACTCGCTTCGCCGCCCGTGACGGGTGAAGTGAATATTGAACGAGAGAGATTTAAGATGAAACTGTTTGACAATCATGCGGATTCCCTGGAACTGTAAAAAGTATACAACGCTACTCTTTCAAAACGTCACGGATTAGTAAAGATTGTCATTCAGCAATGGTTCCTTCGGCCGGATGTCGCACAAACTTACACTCAAGTTTTAATTAAACATCCTATCAATGGTTTCGTCTACTCTCTGAAAATTTTAACTTTCTTGCCAATAGTAAGTTGCAACAATGAAGGCTTCCCGATTTACCTGTACTCTCTTTAATGAAAGATAGATAAACTTTGAAGTTTGATAATTTGATAATTTGTAACAGTGATAAATACATTTACTTTGAAGTCAAACTTGTCTATTGTCCGTAAGCAGGCAAGAATAATCATCACTGAGATACTACGTATGCCATAAAACAACAGTAAAATGCTAAATTCTATGATTATTATTTTCATGGTTAATTATTAACTGATTAAACCATGAAATGGAATATTAATTAACTAATTAATTAATTATTAATTAATTAATCAATTTGGGCGACCAACCTGGAAGGCTGGGCGACCTACTTGTCATGTTTAGGCGCCCGAAGGGCGCCTTGAAAATTTTCCTAGAGCACAGCCTTGCTGTGACCCATCCCAAATTCCCTGGCAATTTTTAAAAATATTTCAGAGCAAGTGAAAGCACAAAAATAAACCAAATGGGCAATAACAATAGACACAAGATTGACTTTCAAAACATGCATTTAAAGTTGAAGAAATGAAGGGCCAAAATATTATCTCAACTTGACGTGTAAAATGTATAGGAAAACTAGAATGAATTTTATTTTTTTGGAAAATGGAATACACAGAAAAGAGTTAATTTTTGACTTGGTGGACAACACAAAACCAAAGAAAACAGAATTCCCATTTTTTAACTATAACCGTCAAGGTTTGAGAAAACACTGGAAAATAAAGAGGGTCATACAGGGGTCTCTGGCACAGTTCACGAACGGAAAAAACAGAGGATCACAGATATAAAAATTTTGCTTTGCCAAATCATGATAATAAGCAAGTAAGATGCTCTTTTTAATAATCTGTTCTTACACTAGAAACAGTGTTTCAAGAAAGCAAAATCTATTGGGAATGGCTAAGTCAAGGTTCCATATTGCAAATTGCACATCTAAGTTACTCTGCATAGATGACCATTCGGAGGACTTGCGTCTCAAAAATCACCTAGAATAGAGCAGTAGAATCAATATCGGTTAATAAATCAGGTTCTTCACGGGTCACACAACCTTCAGTTCACGAATCACAAAGAACAATTTCTTAAATTCACGTTTCACGGAAAATAAAGTCAGCTAATCACGTATCACAAGAATGTCCCTGTACGACCCTCAATAAAAGTGAAAGACACAAAAAAACAATTTGAGGACATGGCGTCATAATGTCTTTGCCACAAGATGAAATAATTCAGCGCCACTATGATGGCAAAAACAAGCCAATTATTTTGAGTTAAATCATGTTTCAACTGTGTTAATTTAGTGCCCATTTATGTCTTTTGTCAGGAGCTCTGTAGAAGCTGAATGAATAAAATATATTTGAGCAAGGAGAATGAAGTAAACAAACATACCATGGGATTGCCATAAATTAAATATGCAGCCTTTGTGCAAAACTATTGTTCACTTCCAAAACCTAAAATTCCTAATTAAAGGCAACCAAATGAAAGCACTGTGACAGGAAGCTCAATGACAATAAATTTACATTCAAAATGAGGTAAAAAAACTTATCTAAAAGCACAAAAATGTTGCTGCATAGTCGCATAATGGAATTAATTCTTCATGCATAAGTAAAAGCTTGCGTTTTAGCCGATGAGTTTTGAGTTATTTTATCGACTGTGGCTAAATCAATTGTTCTAAAAGTTGAAATCAACTTCAAAGTAATAGTGTACAATACCATTTTTGTTTTCTAAAGTCCAGGCAGCTGCTTTAAATGCATGATCTGTCTCGTTAGAGTATGGTAACTGCAGAAACTCCATGCACCAATGCTGATGCAGTGTTTTATTCATGTAAAAAGTCAATTTAGAAGAAAAAATTCTGGTTCTTAACTTCTTCCTATTGAGAAATTTCTGTCTCTTATACTACTCAGGAATATGATAACATTACAACACCATGTTATATAATTTCCTCTCTATAAGCTGTCAAGTGGTCACTTTTGGGTGGTTAAATACAAAAGAAAATGTTAAACTTGTAGCTGTAAAAGTGGTCATGGTCGCTTACAAGAGGTTCCAAATATAGTGATTTGATTGGGGAACTTTTCGTATTTTGGAAAACTGGTCGCTGAGGAGAGGTGGTTGCAACTGAAGGTTCAAGTGTATTTGCAGTTGGAAGGTTTTCGTTTGAAAATAGGCAGGTTTTTTTGGTGATCTCTTCCTTTATTCTTATGACCTCTATTTGATTGTGTGTGTTGCTAGGAGAAACTTACTTTTGATCTCTCTTTAGGCATAAAGGTCAATGCTGACTAGTGATTGTCATTTGTTGCAGGCTGATGACAAACTTGTGGTTGAAGAAGAAACGACTGAAGGTACATGTCTGTATGTTTGCTTTGCATCACCATAAATTGACTTGTAAACTGTGGCCATTTATCTAATGTAAAGCAGGGGTTGACACTCAGCAACAGGGTAGTTTGTTTGTTTGTTTACCTGAAGATTCTCTTCATTTCCCCCCATCTGTGCACATTCTTTGCTAAAGATGAGCACTGTTAAGAGAAAGCTAAAAATGTTGCAACTCCTCTTTCATTTCAAGACAACAGTAGAAAATAATTGTGACTTCCAAACCAGGTCATTTAATTAAATGTATTAAGCTGCAAAAAGATTCATGAAATTAAAAGTACAGTATTTTTTGTTTGAATGTTCCTCAATTAGTACAAACTTAGAGATGTGTGATCATGTTCTAATTACTTGGCTTGTCTAAGCACAAAACTTTGCTGTTGTTTAGTGTCCACCCCTGTTTAGTGTGACTGTAAAATGTAAGAATCATAGATCATACCTGTTTGGTTGACGATTTCCGAAGCATGGCAAGGTTGAAATGTTAATTCGGTCTCTTTACATCAGACACCAAAACAGAAGATACTCAAGAGCAGGCTGATGCTGAAGAACCAATGGAAACATCAGTGGCAGAAATAAGTGTAGAAGATACAAGTGAGCAGGCTAAAGATGAGAATGTCACAGCTATGGAAACGTCAGAGTTGGAAGCTTCTAAGGACAACAGCTTATCAGTTTCGCTCTTTGTACACACTGATGATGTTCAAGATGACCTAGATGACGATCTGAAGGAAGCAGCTGCTGCTGAGGCGGCAGCTGCTGCAGAGGCTGCTGCAAAGAATCAAGAAAAAGCAGAAGAGAAATCTGACAAAGGTGCCAAAAGATGTTTACTGTCAATATGTGTAGAATTGGTAACTATTTCAGTTGAGACTCCGTAAAATAGTAAGTGGGTGTTATTTTAATTTGGCTGATAAAGCTGTGACGGATTTTTGTCTTCAGCAAAGGACATCAGTAATGGGTTTCAGTCACGGATCAAAATTATTTTTGTCATAACATAATTTTCATGAAGTGTTGATCACTTGCATCCTCTACCAGATCCAAATGAAAATGGCTTCAAGTCTAATAAAGTTTGAAGTTTCATAGAAGCACAACAGCTCCTTGAAGTCTCTTTTTAAACTGCTATTTCATTCAAGCATAATCACATGGATGGTATTGATGATTATGGTCAAGGGACTGATCTATGGGAAATCTCAGTTTGACCTGTTGGTGAGCATCTACCTGGTAAACTTGGCATCATCAAAATGTCAGTGGTCTAGGATGGAACCAAAGCATCACCAATCACTCCCTGGGCATTCCCAGAACACAGGAATGTGAAGAAAATAATCTTTTCAGGGTGTGAATCTGCTGAGCTTTGCCCAAGCATAGATGAATTGGAGAAGAGCGACAGAACAAAGAATAAGAGAGAGAGAAAAGGCTTTTCAAGGAAACAGTGATGCAAATCCAACTGGTTCTTGACACAGAAAGAAAGCACTGAAAAACCATTGATCTCTCTGAATCTGGTCATCGCTTTCAACTCAGGACCAGATTGGAAACAACTGAACTGCAACTGAAATGTCTGATTTCCCCCAAGAGATTACTGTCATTGTAAAGAAGTACTGTAAATTCTTTTGTTCCCAAGAATGATGACATCAAAAACTCTTTATAATATCATACCTTTTCAAACAGGTGGTTGATGACAATGTTGAAAATCATCAACTAGCAGATTTTGTTTTGATATAATGCTATATTTTCACCAAAACATAAAAAGAAATGTTTGGTGATAATAGTAGATATCTTTTAAATCTATCTCTATGCACCCTTGATTATGTTTTGTTCTTATAGAATAAGCATTTGAAACAGTAATCTAACTTTTAACTGCATTTTGTTAACAGGTAAAACACCATCAAAGGATAGCGAGTCACATGCCTCAAAAGCAGATTCAAAAACCACAGAGAAAGCAAAAGGAGAAGAAAAGTCTAAAGATGGTGGAAATGCAAAGTCACAAACATCTAGCTCTTCCCAGAGGTACTGTAAGGTCTTGCTGAAGTCTCCAGCAGAATTTTATTGTGACTTTTATTCCTGGAACAAGAAGACGAGCATTTTAACAGACAGCAAATGTTTTATCATGTTGCTCTTGAGGAAACACCAGTCTTGGTCAGCACCTTCTCAGTGTGTTGATGACTGTCATGAAATGTTTGTCCTGGTCATTGCAAGACTGGGAACTTTCTTAGTGTCTAAAGCGCTATCTTTACTATCCATGTAAAACCTTTTTGTTCCTTTCCAGTGATAAGGAAACAAAAAGTAAAACAAGTGATTCAAAAGGTAAAGACTCCAAAACTGCAGACAGTAAGACAACTAAAACACCAAGCAAGAGTACATCGTCAGCCAAGGACAAGAAGGAGACAGGCAAGAGCCTGTGGGTCAGCAATCTGTCCTCTGTAACAAGAGCTGCTGATCTGAAAACACGTTTCAGTCAGTATGGGAAGGTAAGAAAGAAAGGTTGACCACATTTCCTCAGGTGAAGACGAGTAATAATTGCTCCCTCTCTCAGACCAAAAGGAATAGTGACTGGGAGTATTACTGAAACATCTTTATGGGATAGGTTCCTCTAAGGTCTTGTTAGTTCTTTGGAGCATTTATTGAGCCTAAGAAACCTCATATTTAGAAGTTGTTTAGTGTAAAAACTTGTAGTGCTGAAATGGGACAAATATTTCAAACCATGATTACCGTATTTACCCGTGTAAAAGCGTCATAAACAAGCAGGCTTTTTCTCCTTCCCAGGCCACCGAGCCGCCTACGCCATGCTTTCTCGATCCAAACCTTCATTTGCTCGGAATCCATCCATCCTTTCTGCTGGGCTGAAACAATGACTCTGTGTTGGTTGTTAATCTTCGGAGCATTTTTGAGTTATTTTTTTTGTAAAAAAATACCTCTTAGTCGACGCGTCGAGTATGTTATGGACGGGTCAACGGATCAGTGAGTGAGAGATGTATGTATGTCACACCAATCAGATCGTATCTACTATAAACAGCCAATCAAATTTCTTGTTTTAAAGGTAAATGATATATGAGAAGATTTGATCCCGATACAGTTCAGAACGGCCATATTCATTCTTCTATAAAAGAGGAGAAAGTATTCATACATGTATATTGGGTTTACTTCGGCATTTTCTGTGGGTTAGGCTGAGGATTTCATGAGCCTTGAGGTTTGAAACAGTGTTTAAGCTAGTTGTATGCAAATGAATGAGCTGTTTTTTATTTTTAGTTACAAAGGTAACTTGATATTTTTGTTTTTCACAAGGAGTAAATTCAATTAGACATCATGCATCATTGCTTCTAGTTCTTAGGAAATGTTTTAGAGGAGACCGGACTATTTTGATTTAATTTTGAAAGAGTTCGAACGTTTACAATAGGTACAGGAAACAATTATTTTGTTGCATGCAAATATAGAGAGATATTTTGATTTTTTAGTTACAAAGCTAAGGGTAATTTGACACTTTTGTTTTTCACAAGGGAGTAAATTCAATTAGAGCTGATACATCGTCACCACTTGTTCCCACGAGATGCTTGCTATTTTTAGTTACAAATGGTAACTTGACACTTGTTTTTCATATGGGAGCAAATCGTTTCCACGAGATGCTTACTATTTTTAGTTACAAATGGTAATTTGACACTTTTGTTTTTCATTTGAGAGCAAATCGTTCGCACAAGATGTTTTCTATTTTCAGTTAAGAATGGTAACTTGACACTTTTGTTTTTCATATCGGAGTAAATTAAATTAAACTTTCAACGTGTCAGAGCGGTTTTTTCTCTTTCTTTCTATTTTCGATGAAGAGGTGTGTAAAAAGGGTAAACTTACGACTCTTATAAAATGCGATAAGGTCTCTTAACTTGAGTATTTTGAGCAAAAATTCCTCTTGGGGGTTGGAAGGGCTATGTGATCGATGAGTGAGGGAGTTATGCATGTGCGCGTGTCACACCAATCATGGTGTGGGTATCAAAGAACAAATCAAATTGCCTGTTAGAAAATAAGATGGTATCAACATTAATTTGAAGAGTATTGTACGTTGTTCACTCAAACATATGATGGCTTACTATTTAGCTATCTTACCATTACCGATGTACCATGGTATGTTCATCATAAATTCCCAGTTTCTTTCTTGCTGTACATCGCAACCAAAAAAACTTAACTAAATCATTACTGTAAACAGTTCTACGAATGCTTCTATCACAAAAAAATAACTCTTGCACGCTTTGCGTTCCTATGTTTTCTCTTGAAGTTATTTTTGAACCATCCCCGCAGCATGCCAATACCACTGTAACTCGATTCTTCTCGTTTCCTGATGTGCGGATTTTGATGGTTTTCTCACCCATGTTTATCATACGGTTTGGTGGCATGTCAAAAATGAGTGGAGTTTCATCCATGTTAGCAATGAGATGGAGCGGGTAACCGTGTTCTTTACGGCGATCAATGATAAAGCAATGAAATCTGACAATCTTCTCCTCATAATCGGCTGGAAGACGTTGTGCCAAGGTTGTTTTCTGTCGAAGTGACAGAGCATTCTCTTCATGAAGCGTTGACACCAGTGATTTCCTGCCTTGAATTGGCCTTCAGGAATGTTGTACTTCTCGTCCTTTGCAAGTTCAAGTTCTTTCAGCCGCACTAGGGATGGCAGAATCGCAAGACCGTTGTTTCTTTTCTCGGTGATCCACGCTAGCAGATCGATCTTTAACTCTGGCCATGCAGCTTTCTTTCCGCGGTTTGCACGCTTCAGTCGTGGCATCTTCTCGAGGTTTTCTTTACTTTTTCGCCAAAGCCTGACATTGCTCTCAGAAACACCGAACTCGTGTTCAGCAGCACGATTTCCATTCTGCTCTGCAAACTGGATCATTCTTAATTTGTCGGACACAGTGTAACTTTGGCGTTTCATGGAGGGAAGGTTCGTTGCCAAATTGCAGGTCAGATTGCTCGAGATTGACGCTCTCACATGTTGTTTTGCTTATCAGTTGTTTCTTAAATACTCAGTTTAATTTATTCATGGATCGAAAGGGAAAACTTTTAATTGGTAGTTTATTTTACCATGTCAATTAAAAACCAATTGCTGCAAAGTTTTTGTGTTTGTGTTCCTTTTGTCTTATGCTAATGAGATACGAAGCGATCTGTGTATAATACGCACTGGAAATTTGAAGGTTAATTTCAGGGGAAAAAAGTGCGCATTATACACGGGTAAATACGGTACATCAGGGGACCCTTTTTTTCTTCGTTTTACTTTTCTACATGCAATTCCATCTTGGATTGTATGACAAAACTATGTGTGTGCTCCCCATTTTAGTTTGATGCCCAACTGAAATGAGTGTTCATTGCTTGCTGATGTTGGTGCAAGTTTGTTTACTGGAACAGAAATCTTGTCTGGTACAGCAATCCAGTGTGACATTTTGTGCTGCTGCTGTTTAAATTGATATGAAGTGTGAATAACAACACCTGATTCACCTTGACTTCCTATAAATGGTCTTTCCTTGGGCTAAAATATTTGGTTGGTGATTGTTGGTTCTCAGGTGGTCGGTGCCAAGATTGTTACAAATTCAAAGGCGCCTGGAGCCCAGTGCTTTGGGCTTGTTACCATGTCAACTAGTGAAGAGGCGGCCAAGTGTATATCGCACCTTCACCGCACAGAATTGCATGGAAGGACCATAACAGTGGATAGGGTAAGGGAAATACTGTACATGTATCTGTCTTGTGATATTCTCCCGGTACGGATCTTGTGCTTGGTTAATAGAACATACAATTTAACCTCCCTTAAGCGACCACCCAAAATGTCAATCTTAGTTAAGGGAGGTGGTTGTGTATGAGAGCTTAGACCATAGTGTATCAGAATTTTGCCTCATCATCGTATGGTGACTTCAGAGACTTGCCCATATTTTAAATGTTTGTTTTAATTATAATTATAAGAAGTCAATTTCTTGAAAAAATACAGTACTTGTTGAAGAGAAATTTACGTCTCTTGTCCTATCCAGGAATATGATAATGTTACAACACTTTATTGTCCATTTTCCTCTCCATTATCTGTATGTTAGTTGCTTTCAGGAGAAAAGAAAATTTCAAACTTTAAAGCTCTAAAAGTGGTTGCGGTCGCTTACATGTACACAAGAGTTAGTTGGTTACAAGAGGTTTCAAATATAGTGATTTTACTTGGAAACTTTTAGTATTTAGGAACAGTGGTTGCTGAGGAGAGGTGGTGGCGAATGAAAGGTTGTTGCAACCGGAGTTTCGACTGCACGTGTATTTAGAGGCGACTCCACTATGGCTTGTTGACTATTTGCTCAACAACTTGGGATTTTTGTGTAATTGTTACATACACTGTATGCCACAGACTAAAAACTTGTGTTCTTTTGGTTTTATTTTTCTCAGGCCAAAGGTGATCGCTTACCAACGACTCAATCTGGATCTGGGAAGAAACAAACAGACAAGAAACAGGTTGACAAGAAGCAAGCTGACAAAAAGCCCGCTGACAAAAAGACAGCTGACAAAAAGCCTGCTGACAAGAAACCAGCCGACAAGAAACCAGCCGACAAAAAACCAGCTGAGAAGAAACCAGCTGAGAAGAAACCAGCTGAGAAGAAACCAGCTGAGAAGAAACCAGCAGATAAAAAATCAGGTAATGGCATTTTCATGTAAGCAAAATAAGACAAGAACACAGTTTAGTCAAGATGGAATTTTTTTGGGGGGGAACTTTTTTTGTGAATTGTGGAAAAAAAATGCAAAAAGTAAGTGCCACATGGTAGTCACAAAATAACAGACTCTAAGTTGTGTCATAGTACATCTTGCAATATGTCATAAGCTCTGCAACGTTTCTTTTTTTTACCGCAGATACATCAGACAAATCCAAAACTAAAACTGATGATAAGAAACAAACAGACAAGGGGAAGAAACCTGCCGAGAAATCAACTGGTAAATCAACAACAACTAAAACACCGGCTAAGTCATCTTCTAAACCAACTCCAAAACAACAAAAAACAGGTCAGTTATACTAGCTTTTATGTTGACTTTGATTTGTTTGTGTAAAGTACCTCAGTAAAGTTTTCTGTTGCTGTAATATTATTACATTAGGTAACACACATAAAAGCTGAATGTGGGAGGTTTGCTGTTTTGGTTATTTTTTTGATTGAAATGGTGGTAATGATTGAATTCCTTTTATTCATCTCTGTTAAGATGCCATTCTGTGAGAATATTAGATTTTTTGTTTCTGGTCATTACTTGTTGCAGCAAGATACTGATGCTAGCATCGATGCCACTTGTGGAATCCAGGCAATTAAGAAAAACAAATATTTTCATCAGTACTCTTTAATTTGCTGTGAGAATGTGTGTGTGGTGTGATGCCAATTCATGACTTGCTCGACCTGTTTCTTCTACACTGATGTTATTATGGATGTCCCTGTTCTGACCCCTTTCTTTCAGAAAGCCAGTTTTCATAAGCAGTCTTTCAACCTTCTGCTACTCTTTTTTCACTTGGTTCTTGCCAGCACTGATTTATCAAAATTCTTTTGGCACAAAGCCAAGCAGCAATTTACCATCATAAGGAACCTGATCACAAAGGAGGGTGCTCTTGATGAAATTCCAGGTTCTCATCAGAGGAATTTGAGAATCGCATGTACAGTGTTGAGAAGAATTTATTTTCCGACCTTGACGGTTCATTCCCCTTGGCTAGGGCGGCTTTGGGTCTTAAGTTCTGCTGTGTTGATGTCTGAAGTTGCTAATGGCAGAGTTTCATTGGATACAGGACCCTAGGGACATGTAGTCTGTGAAGGTGATTTTGCCCGCGTGCCTGCTAGTGCTAGAAGAGATTGAAACCTTACGAGTTGTAAAACAACAACCAAGGGCCTTTGTTATAATTTCAAAAGCTATTTTGTTGTTGTATGTCCATGATTTCCTAGTCTTCGAAGTGGTTGAGATCTCGGACAGGGGATATCTGTTTTTGTTTCCCTGTGTCGTCTTCCTTGGGCTTGTTATCCAATAAAGCATATTTCTCCCCGATTGTTTGATCTTGAGTGTAAATTGTTCTCTTTTGTTTTATGATTAATGCTAATCTCGCAGGAAGTACTTCTTCAAGCGGCAAAAAAGACGAAGTTTCTAAACCAGTCGGGTCAAATAAATCTTCTGACAAGGACAAGGATAAAGAGAAAGATAAAGACAAGGATAAAGAGAAAGACAAAGACAAAGAGAAAGAGAAGGAGAAAGACCAGGACAAAGAAAAAGAGAAGGCAGACAAAAGCAAAGAAAAAGACAAAAGTAAAGACAAGGACGATAAAAAACCTAGCAAGAGTCCCATCAAGTCTCTTGATGAGATCCGCCGTGACCGCCAAGAACGACAGCGTCAAGAGAGAGCCAAAGAGATCCGAGAACAGCGTGAACGTGAGCGACAGGACAGACTGAAACGAGAACGCGAAAGACTTGAGCGTGAGAAAATCGCTGAACGACAGCGTGAACGTGAGCGCGAGAGAGAACGAGAAAGGAGAAGACTGCAGATCTTGCGTGAGCGAGAGATCCGCGAGAGACAAGAACGAGAACGCTTGCGTCTACAACGCGAATTGGAACGACAGAGAGAATTGGAACGCCAGCGAGAACGTGAACGCCGCGAGCGGGAAGAACGGGAGCGTCTGGAAAGAGAAAGGCGTGAGCGACTCGAACGTGAAAGACTTGAGCGTGAACGAATTGAACGTGACCGCTTGCAACGCATTGAACGTGAACGCTTGGAACGTTTGGAACGTGAACGCATTGAGCGTGAGCGTTTGGACCGCCAGCGCTTAGAACGTGAACGATTAGAGCGTGATCGTAGGAACTTGAAGCGCCCTGCTGCTTCCTTTGAACGCGGTGACACTCAGAAGCAAGTTGGTTACTGGCAAGAACCCAAACGTGCTGCTGTGGGTGAGGGGAGACCGCGTGACTTTTTTGGTGGCGGTATAAGTGAGCGTGACGCCAGACGTGATCGTGCTGACGTCTCAACTGAACGGCGTGACTCAAGGGGAAGTCATCGCGAAGAAGGACGACAAGCGACTAGTGGTGGCCGCGAACGTGACGTGCGAAGGACTGAGGAGTGGAGTCGAGCTGATGAGAGGCGTCTGAAAAAAGATGAACGAGAACGGCGCAGTGACGACGGCCATCGCACGCGTGACAAAACCCACGACCACTCCAGAAGTGCACGTGATCGTGAAGTGCGTGACAGCCGTGGCAATCACGAGAGCAAAGCCTGGGCAGCAGCGACCGGAGCAGATTTGTCTGGCGGCAATGTTGGTGTCCTGGGAGCTGGGTTAGATCCACAGAAAAGCTTGTCCATCCTGTTAGAGCGTGCTGGTGTCAGGGGCATCCTAGGTTCCGGTCCTGGAGCCCAGGGGCATAATGTACGAGGTGATTTAAACAAGTCCATGGAGGAGCCAGGCTGGCGGCCTCCTGATCCACGTGACAGTAGGCCACCCATCCCACAAGCTGAACGTGGTGCAGGTTTCACCCACAACACATCGACTATCCCAGACATCCGCTCAGCCCATGTTGATGCACGGTTCGGTTCGCTGTCCATGGATGCCAGCCATCGCACCGTAGGCCTAACAGCGGGAGTGGAATCCGGCAAGCCGCCCGCACGTGACTGGCGTGACTCGCACGGTGGCAACTTATCGTCACGAGATCGTGATGCGTTAGCTGCTAGAGAGAGAGAACGTCCCAGAGACCGAGGTACAGAGGCCAAACAGAGCGTGCCACGTCCGGGAGCCATCTACGATGCACGTGACACACGTGCGCCAATCGGCCGTGATTCCATCCCGCCTAGAGGTGCATGGGGAAATGGAATAGATTCCCGCCAGGCTGGCAACCAAGCGCTTGCTCTGTCAAACGCCGGACGAGCAGCTGTTGATGACAGATCACGGGCAGCTGTTCCCGCACGTGACACCGCACCAGCACCGTGGAATCAACCTGGCGGTTCTCTAGCTACGCCAGTCGGCCGAGCAGCATACAACGGCAGTGCTGTACCTGGACCAGAAAGACGTCATCCCGTCACAGCTGATGTGCGATACGAGCCTTACAAAGCAGCTCCCCGTGTCATGATGCGTCGTTACTAAGACACTAGTGAGACATTGATTTGCGTTGGAGAACATTTTAACTTCTGGATATCCAATTTTGAGACAAAAATTTTTTGCAAGTTTTAGACTTAAACCGAAACTGAGGAAACTGATTGCCAGGATTGAAGTCAACATTTTAGGGATTTTTTTTGTCCTTTTGTTTGTTCATTTTCTTTTTTTAGAGATCTTAGCAGCGAGACCTGAAACTTAGATTAGTGATATATTACTCACCGTTTAATCTTGATCCAATCGTCGCGTATTTGCCCAAATCGTGTAGTGGACAGCCAAAGGACAGCCATTTAACAAGTTAAGCTGATTCCTTGTTGTTTGGTGTGTAATTAAAGTTAAAGGATGTTGTGTAGAACCCTCGACGCCTTGAAAGCTGTACCGTCACATCTCTTAATCGTACCACGGGAGTTTTACATTAAAGTACGAGGCTACACGTATTCAACCTGCGGCGTTGAAGATCTTTTCCACTGAAGCAATATTCTGGATTTAAAAGCATGTCTTAGCTTTGCGCATTGAAACACGCTTAAGATCGAGAAAGGAATTAGGATTCTGAAGTAGCTGGTGTAACAATGCTGTTATCCAGAGCAAGCTTCGAGTAGCGTCCTCCGGGAAAACGTCTGCTATCTTCAATGCGAAAATTACTCACACACCAATACAGCTGAGGTAAAGGATGCTTTCAAATGTAAGTTAGAGAAGATACTTGCAGATTTTTCCACATTAGCTCCGCTTCTTTTCTGCATAAAGTTGGCCAACCGTGTTCTGATTGCACTTGGACGAAAACAGCAGGCGGATCAGCCAAGGAAACCCAGCTTATTATTAAAATGTTTTGGACTTGCACTCGGCGTTTTTGTGCCGATGTAGAATTAACCATGTCTAGTCATTTTGCCAAATTTCTATTTGAGAAGGTTAATCAACTCGAGCAACCGTTTGCCTCGCTAAAAGTTAATGTTTAATATTTCCAAGCTTTCGTTTGTATTAACTCCAGCGATTATTGATGTAATTTTTTATCGTAGTGGTAAACTAGACACGAGCAAGTGGACTAGCACGTGGTTGACAAGTGTAAGTCGCGTTGTTTCAGCACACCTTTGTCACGTGTTGTCCATCTGCTTGTGATTGGTTCACCGCTGCGAGATAAGCGCTCAGTGTATTTTGTTTTGGTAAGTTGATACAGGTAACTTGTTTTGTTAACCATTGTGTCCCAGTACAGGCGAGTCCACCGTTGGAAGTGAACAGGTGAGCTTTAAGTGTTAAAGAGGCAAATTGTAACTAAGTCTTTTCGCCTTTCTTTTTGTCGTGCGAAACGTTCTTTGGTGACCCTGATAAGACTGCGAGGTTGCTGTTACAGTAGACTTTTAACACTCCTTTATTTCATAATATACAAATTGCGCCTTGCGCAGCCCTGTTGGCTTTTTCCCGATGTTTGTTCGTTGGCTCTAGCCACGGAACACTAGTCACAGAATGCATTAAATTTTTGGACCAGAGACCTGTTTCTCGTTAGGACTGAACCTTGACAGCGGTCGAGTGTTTTTGGCGGGAAAGCGTGCGCATTTGTTCGCGGTGAACACTGGGCCTAAGAGCGTCACCAGAAGATTATCGACATTTTGTTCTATGCATATTCTACCTCTACCCTTGTCGGTATCCACGTTACGTGGCGTCTCGACGTTTCCCAATGTAGGCCACACTTGAGCGTAGCTAAACTTACCATAGGAGAGGTTTAAGGTGACGTTTAGGGTAAACGGTACTGAATTTTGTCCTATCTTGAAATGATTACACATTGAAGTAAGAAAATGTATATTTGCTCTGCATAGCTTTTTCCTATTTGAGTACAGAGAAAAGAAAAGAATACAAAATCTGCTGTTTGCCATAAACGTCACTGAACCCTCGATGCTCCTCTGTTATTGTCGAGGGCGGAACTAACTCTTGTGATGTTCTTCTAACAATCTTGATGGCAAACCCTTCCGTTTTATGGCATATTGACGGAACATGGGGTCGGACTGGGTAACTATCCTTTCCGTTTGATCTGGGATGAAAAAAAGCGCAAAGTACAGAAGACGGTTTTGAAGAGAGTAATGCCGATAAGGTGTTTTATCCGTACGTGAGGAAATTGATGCCAGAACGTTGTACCTCGGGTGATGTCAACGGTATTTACTCATTAGCATAAGCGCTTCCCCGCAAAAATATTTTCTGTCAAGGATTATTGAAGTTGTGCGGGTCAAGAGGCCAATTTCAATATAGATTTAAATTTCAACTTGGCTCGGAGGCTATGGGGGGACTAAAACAATAGAAACTGCATGGAATTTGAGGGATGAATGATTAATAGGCCATTTCCGAGTTCTCTTGTGCCTCTGTTTGAAAACGAGTCTAAGTGCGAAATCTTTCATATGAAAATGAGTTCCGCATGCAGTTTCATTTTCACGCAAATCAAAGTCATTTTCATAAGAATGGTTTCGCACTTAGACTCGCTTTGAAACAGAGGTACAAGGGAACTCGGAAACGGCCTATTTCTTTTGTTTTATTTCTTCAAGGCTTTTGGCTAAGTTAGATTTTAGGTATTTCAAAGTTGGCCTATGATATTTTCTCCACGCAAAGTCTTCTAGTAATAAAGCAAAATGTATAACTATCGCTCAACCTGTTTTCCCCGAGAGAGTACTTGCCTTCCCAATGTATTAAGGAAAATTGGCGATGTTTAGCTCTAAACAATTTTATCTTGCAGGTATGTATGGATGTAACGTTATTGCTGGAGTGCTTGCATTCTCAGACGCATTGTCCTAATCGAGTTTATATCTAACTGCTGTTAGTTACTTTAATAAAAATGATTTATTGTTAAATGGTTTGTCCAAACTTAGTCTTCTAAAATTCTCTTTCTCGGAATCTCCGCATTTTTAGTCA
>JAHPZR010048413.1:35000-63657 GCA_019787425.1 Platygyra sinensis
GCTTCGCTATTGAATATATGAAAGATCATATATTTGAACTGTGGACAAAGATATGAAGACAGGATTGATCATCGCTGTTATATACAACTTTTAGAGCAGTCGTGAAAAGCAAAGCCTGAAAAAAAATTCAGGCCCGAACGGAATTCGAACCCATGATCTGCAGTGCTCTACCAACAGAGCTATATATCAAGGACCTATCAAGCCAACTGAGAGCTGACCACGTTGTAAATTCCCTCTTAATTCGTAATATAACCGTAGATAATGAAGAATTCACGTCAATATATGAAATATCATATAGCTGAACTGCGGAGAAAGATATGAAGACATTATTTATTATCGCAGTTATCGGCACACAACTTATCCTGAAAAAAAAAATTCAGGCCGAACGGGATTCGAACCCATAACTGCCAACTGAGCTATCAAGCCAACTGAGCCCGAGCTGGTCACGTCGTGAGTTCGTAATATAACCCCAGGCGATGAAGAATGAAACTATATAACTGCCATGATCAATCGTGCGTGTCTTCGATCATATCCAGGACTATGATCTTTATACACTCATGCATATTCACTTGATTCAACGGGTATGTATTTTACGAACTCACAACGTATACACCTCTCAGTAGGCTGGACAGCTCAGTTGGTAGAGCACTTCACCGGTTCATAGGTTCGCATCCCGTTCCGGCCTGATTTATTTTCTGGTTTTAATTTCGCAGCTGCATCTGGCCCGCTCGGGCCGCGAGCGGGCAGGATGCGCTGTTTTCCTCAACAAAAATTTCCTTCAAGATATTTTTTGGTGTTCTTTATCCCATAGTTTGTTCGGTCAAGATGGCAAGATATTGGTCTTGTTCTTCTTTGCGCGTGTTTATGAACCTTCCGTCTCGGTCAATATATAACAATTATTCCACGAGCCCGCGTTGGATATGAAGTGATAAAATAACCAACGAGCGCGTAGCGCGAGTTGGTTATAATCACTTCATATCCAACAAGGGCGAATGGAATAATTGTTTTAGTAAATTCTCAAAACGGGTTTTGCCGCCGATTTTTATTCCCACAATTTTACAAAGCGAAAAATTTTAAACTTGGCGCACTATTTCCCATATGACGTAAAACTCCGACTATTGGCTCATAGTCGGAGATTTTTAGCCAATCAAAAAGCTAGGAATGCAATAGTCGGAGCTGAGAATTTACTAATTTAATATTGACCGAGACGGAAGGTTCATATTTTTAAAAAAATATGCAAAAAGAGCTAAAAAGGGACGTTGGGCGGTATCCAGCCATGTCTTGTTGAGATGTGTCACCTAGTGGTCAGCAGTCTGTGCTAGTCCCACCAGGCTCCGAACGCCCCCAACACACCCACCAGTCCGCCCCTTCTCTCTTTATTTCCTGGAAAAAAAGTTCTTAGCAGAAATGTTTATGCCACTATTGTGGAGTTTTGTCAAAGTTCATTCCCAAAAATTTTGAATTCATTATTACTAGTTATGTTAGACAAAATAAAAATAGTAAACAACAACAACAACAACAACAAAATTTCATTGACAACTACGACGCATGTGACACAACAACATCAAACCAGTGATGCAAAGCGGGCGGCCACGTGACAGGCGCGAGATGAACTTTCAGCTTCTTCAGTCTCGCCGGAAGCTTTGGCGGGAAGGCGGCGTAACGTAAACATCGAATAACTGTTTTTGTCATGGAAAGCTCCACGATGACAAAGCACGTTCGAGAGGCAAGAGTCTTGGTTTTGTACACGGGAGGAACAATCGGCATGAAGAAGACAGATGGAGGTGAATATTGCGCGAAGATTTTGACCGGCGTCTTATCTGGCTTGCGCTTTACGAGCTGAATAGTCGATTAGAAATTAAATTGTCTGCGATCGATGTGTTAAATTATGTTTTAATCAATAGGATATCAACCGAAAACTGGCTTCCTTCAGACGCAAATTAAACGCCTTCCTATGTTGTATGATGAGGAATACAGTAAGATCGACCAGACGGAAAGATCGAAAGCTACTTGCTTCGAAAATGTCAAACACGCCCAGCTCGAACTCTTCACTGGAAGAATTAGCTATGCCGTAAGTGAACTCGCTTTGTATTGTGTCAATATCTGAGCTGTATGATGAAATGTTTGTTTTCTATACAGGTAGTGAAGTGATATTGTTAGTATTCATTAATGATGACAGTACACTGTTATAGATATATTTCGTGAGCAACAACGAACGAACACGTCACTTCCAAGAACATTTGTTACGTAATTATTTACTGCGTGTGTGCTTTTGCGTCTTCAGTCGGAACTTTTACTTGCAATGTTTCAAATTTCACATTCCTAGCGGTCATTTAAATTAAATGCCAACGTGACAGATGATATGAATGACTGGCCGCTCTTCTTTTAAAAGTTGCTCTGAAGTAGAAAGAAGTGGGTGGGTCGGTATGACTTAAAGAAATGTATTTAAATTTACAGAGGGGTGGCATGGGCCTTGAAAAACTCCGTGAAGGAGGTATGGAGATTTTCTAAAACAACACAACGGGCCAAATATCCATAGCCGATTAGCGGGACAGAGTTCATAGCTATCTTAATGATGGTGAGGAAAAAATTAATTTGTCGCAGCTTAAGATCTGACAGTGTTACTTATATGCAGAATTATAACTTTAATTAATATGCATAAGTTAGACTTTGGACTATAAAAGTGTAACATTTTAACTTGGCAGTTATGTTACCATAGGGAAGATATTTGTTTAGAAACATTGTTTTATTATTGAAATGTCAATAGCTCTGTGTTTCACAAGTTCTTTTCTGGCTGGGCATGAAGAACAATAGTTGATGTGATTGACATCTTCTCTATGGAAGTCTTACTCATGCTTATTTCACTGTCTAGAACTTGAATACTACTGGATACATGCGTGATATGAGACCAAGTTTCCAAGACTATAAAAGCGCTGGAATTTCCAAAATGCAAACCCTTTAAGTAACTGAAAATTTTAAGGAAGAAAGTCAAAACTCTTTACTGCTTAAATGCAGACTCCAAAATTCAAAAGTCAACCAACAAATGTGTTTTTCGCTACCATCAATCAAATGTTTGGCGGCTCCCCTCAGCTTCTGACTTTGTTGTCTGAACTGTGCTCAACGATTTCAGTTGATTAACGTGCACTTGGCAGTAGTCGGAAGCAAGGAGGAGCCACCAAACATTTAATTCAGTAAGGAGATTGAAGATTTCCACAGTGACAATATACTTCGGTAGATCCAGGCTTTTTCAATGTGATAGCTGGTACCTTGGGACTGCAGAATCACCGGGGCATGTTTCAAAAATGTTGCAGTGTGAGAATTGGAACCTAATTGAAAAATGTTTCACTAAAACTACTAGCAATGCAACAATATTCTTTGATGTCAGTAGTAGATATTACAGTAACTGTTGTACAATCATGAAGTACCTGTCCATCAGAAAGCTTCCCTTTATCTCCTCCATAATATTCACAACCTTTTTCTGTCAATAATGTTTGGTGTTTTGCTTCTCAAATGGGTAGGGCAAACCCACAGCCACCCAATCCACTGCCCCCTAAATCCTCCCCTATACTCTGTCAAACGAAAAATAAACTGGTACTGATGTTGACAATTAGTACAAAAAAATTACATCTTAATTATTCAACAGCATATCACCACATGGAGTGCGAGTTTTGTACTACATCAAAGAGTATAGTCCAATTAAAGACTCCTCAAACATGACAATCAGTGACTGGATAGAAATAGCTCTGGACATTAAAGAAAACTACATTAACTATGATGGATTTGTGGTGATACATGGCACCGACACTATGGCTTATAGTGCATCGGCCTTGTCATGTTATTGCTGGAGAGCCTTGGACAGTCTGTTGGTGGTGACTGTGCACTAGTGTCTGTGGTGTGATTAATTAGTCTTCAAATGCCATTATTTAATACATTGTGCATTTGCAGTTGGTTGCAATTCAATGATTTTAGCTCAATGTGTATTGTTAATAGGCTGATTTCTAACTGTGTAAACTTGAGCTGGTGCATTCCTTGCCCCACTAGTATTTGTTTGTTGGGAGAAGGATTATCGACAACCAGAGTCTCAAATAGCTGGAAATCAAGCTTAGTTTGTTGACAATTCCAAAAAATAATCAAATCCACACCCTGAGGAGGATATTGGAAAATTCCAGTTAGGCGTTGTCAAAAGCCCATGAAACATGATTGCAGAGCTGATGCTAGTGGTGGGAGACTGTGTGCAAGGGTGTGGATGTCGTCTATAAAAGACCAACAGTGTTGCTCTTGACTTGTGTCACTTAAGTTCATTACACCTAACTGTATTCTAAAATGCAACAGTTAATCAGACAGTTACCCAAAAGCAGAGAACCCTGATACTTTATATGGTATTACCCGAACAGGAAATACCCTATCCAACGTTATGTGCCTACTGGCATGGCAGGGCCTATATGAGTATTACCCGAACAGGACATTTGTTTGTGTGTCCCAAGCTATTGAAATATCTTTAGTTTTGCTCTTTCTAAAACCAAAACAACTTCTTCATATTTATCCCTTTTTTGCATCTAACAGGTTCCAATCTACGAGCAGAGAAATGATGGTCGTGATAACCTCTTGGGTGCCTTGGTTATTAGCAGGGCATTATGTTATTCCAGAGGTAAGTGGTTGGTTCATTTTTGTCCCAATAGCTGCTTGTCCCTTTTAGCTGGTTACACCCTGGCACAAGGAAAGAGTTGGTCTGAGGACATATGATTTGGTTTGAATAAGATTTCCACTGTTTTTAAGGCTGGTATCCTTTTCAAAACTTATCACCTGTTGATCTCTAGCTAAATCCATTCAATGACAGCACCTACATACTTACAGTCAGTCTAAAACTAATGACAGTTTACAGGGAGAGTCAATTAGTTCAAGAATCTAACCAAGTCAAAGTAGTTAAATATATAAGTCTCCAGATAGAGCAGCTACCTTTATCTTGCACCAAGGCCTTATCTACTAAGACTGGACAGGTGTCTGTGTGGATGAACATGTGTTTTGTTTTGCTGCACTTATAACTATGATTCTTAGTTTACTTAATTAAGTTCGGACAGTCATACTTTTGTTTTATTAAAGTCAACTCTGAGAAAATTATTGGCTTGTCATCATTCACCATGGTGTGAGGGTCTTTTGAATAAAAATAGGGTTTGGAAATCCCACATCCTGCCATTCCTCCATATATGTGTCATTCCGATCCCACCACACTTTCAAAGTATTTTATTAATTTACATGTAATGTTAGCAAAGCAGTGTTTTTTTGAGCCTGATGAGTCACGAAGTTTCCAAGCTAACATACACACAACATACTTCTGCTGTTCACATCTTAGCTTTTAGAAGGATGTCTTTTAGGGAGTTTCTTTTTGACACGAGATGAGGTGTGGGGAGGGGCTCCTGAGGGTTTCTTTCAGTTATAGTACTGATGATTCTGTAGAATAATTATTTGATTCTGTGTAAAATTTGGCTTCCATGAGTGTGTCTTAGTTTAATCAACACCTTTTCACATTGTGTTGCAAAGGACAGGGTTTTTCATGCAGTTTTTGTTTTTCCATGCCGGTGAAACTTTGGCGGGAGAATTTAACCTCTGGAGGTGTTGTCTTCCATTTTTTTTCCATTCTGCATCCCATCAGGAAAAAATGGTGCTCCCCCTGCATTCTGCCAACCATATGTTAGCCCTCTGTCATTAGCTAATAGTTGAAATGACTCTATGTTTAGCATATTTTTGATGGTTTTAATCAATATTTGAAGTTTTTGCATTTAGGTGACCCTGTATTTTGCTGGATGTTTGTATCGGGGCAATCGTTCCATAAAGTGAGTGCTGGAAGTTTTGATGCTTTGATTCTCCAAATCTCCCTCCACTGGTGACAATGAAGGTGAAATTGAAGGTAAAAAATAAAGTTTACTAACTCTATCAATGAGAAAACAACTTGTTTTTAAATTGCATTCTGTCAATAGGGAGAGGGGGATTTAAAACATGTTGATTTTAGACTTTCAAATGGCAAGATCTGAGACAGTTCAAAAGTCTTTTAATATCGTCCAACATGCACGTCTCTCTCATGCGTGTCTGTCCTAGCGACTCCAGTTTTGTGGCACGACCGTACAATCTCAGTACAGTCCGCTCTCGTCTCCTCCGACCACTAGCCGATTCTCTCGTCTCTCTGGTTTGCCGGTTATGTATTGTCCGCTCCTCGCCTCGATGTTACTTGTCATACTATCGTCCTGACACATTCCTGCACTACATACTTGAATGCGCAGCCCGGGCTTCCAGCGTGGTGCACGGCCGCTTTCTCCTCCATCTCTCGCTTGTGCGCTCGCGCTGACTGTGTGCTACTCGTGCATCGCTCCAGTACCATCTACCACATGCAGTCTATTGATATGTGGCTATAGATCGTAATTTAGGCAAAAGTTAAGATCGGGGAGGCAATGCCGTCAGCGGTCTTCGTCAGGGTGGCTCAGACCTGCTGCGGGCCGCCCGGTAAGTGGCAGGGGTTCTGGTATTTGCAGGGCTCAGTTTCTGAGACTCATTGTGCAATTATTCGTGTTGCTTTTGCGAAGCCTTTGTGCTGTTCTGCCCCCGCCCCCTTTTTCCCGCCCTTGTAGGTATGTGTCAGCTTATCTCCACTGATTTCCTAGTCCAGTGACGGTGCTGGATGGTGGTTGCCGCTCACAGGGTTGCCATGGTTACCTTGGCTCTCAGCTCTGCCGCTTTCCTTCCACCATCCGTATAAGCACCATCCCCCAACCTCATCTATTGCTGATGAGTTTAATGGGAGTTATGACAACATGGGAACTATGTCTGCTCCCAATTGGGATCCTTTTGTCTCACTTTAGAGGCTGAAATAGGGATTTTTGTTTCTTGGACAGAAGCAGACTGGAGCCTAAAGAGTTACTATGGCAACAACCCTAAGGGTGTAATTTTGTTTCTTTTTCTTCTTACTATTTGTCCTTGTCAATATTGAATATTCATTATACATTATACTCCAGTCATACAAACGTCTGTAATTGCAGGGTTTACTAAATTAAAGGGTGTTTCTTTCTAGTGCTGTATACTTTTTAATTTTAGCTATTTTAGAGAAGGGTCTATTTATATTCTATAGAGTTCAAGATCTGGCTTGCCAGATATTGAAAACATGCTAAATATTGAAAAGATTTAAAATTCAAGATTTTGGCTTGCAAGCCAGACATTAAAAATTTGAGATTTGGAAATTCAATATTTGGTTTACCCAGGATTTAAAATTCAAGATTTGCTTGTCAAATGTTGAAGATTTGGCTAGGCAAATATTGAAATTGCAAAATTTGGCCTGTCAAATATTGAAACTTCAAGACTTGAAATTGTTACTTAAAAATTCCACGCTTTTTGAAATTCAGATTTGCCTTGCTTTAACATTGAAAATTCAAGATTTGGCTTACCAAATATTAAAATTTCAAGATTTTCAAGGCTGTTGCCAAGGAAATTTTTAAGGAGCCCAAGCCACTTTTTGAGGAGCCCAGGATAAAATTTGCCGGGGTCAATCTCAGGGGAGAGGGGGGGGGGGGGGGGTTGGGGAGGTTGAGAAAAATGGGAGGGTTGGAGTGAATTGTGAAAATTAGTTCAGAGATGTGGGAGTGGCTAGGAATTCAAGATTTGGCTTGCCAAATGTTGGGAATTCTAGATTTGGAAATTGAGTATTTGGCTTGCCAAATATTGAAATTGATGATTTGGAAATAATATGGAAGAAAGTTCAAGATTTAGGGGTGGCGAATGGTAAATGTGAGACCTTGTGTGAAGGTTTGATTAGCAGCATTTCTCGCTTTGGGCCTTTGTGGAGTTTTTGAAAGGCAAGAACAAGACCTCAAAGAATTACTGCCATTACCCTAATGCTGCAGGCCCATCCATGATTAGGATTTTTTGCAAAGTTTTCTTTTCTTGTAGTCCCTGATAGATGATTCCAGATTTTCCATAATAATCCACTATGTTGTTAGACAAGGTAAAGGTAAAGTCTGCATACGAGCCAAGTGGCCCATCAGGCCGGAGCTTATCCCGGTTTCCTTAGCATGAAGCGACTGAGAGTATTTCTACTCCCCCCTGGATGGGATGCTAGTCCATCGCAGGGTTACCCCCCAGCATTAAATTTGCCGGTACCCATTTATACACCTGGGTGGAGAGGGGCACTTGAGAGTAAAGTGTCTTGCCCAAGAACACAACACAATGTCCCCGGCCAGGGCTCGAACCTGGACCACTCGATCCGGAGACGAGCGCACTAACCATGAGGCCACCGCGCCTCCCAGACAAGTGCAACAATATATTGGAGATGTCTTGCTTAACATCTCTTTGTAACACTTCCTCTATTTTCAAAGTGTTACTTGGACACTGATGAAATGGTACATTGTCCAGCTATGTATCACTGCTTCCAGGTTGTAACTCTTTACCGGGGAACTCTTCAAACTCTACCTGATTGCATGTTTGTGATTTTTTTTGCAAATTGTTTTCTTGCAGTCCAGTGGGATGCAATATTTCGTTCAAACAATGGCAGCAAGTTTACAGTTCACACCAACATGAATCCTAACATTGGCCTACTAAGGCTGTTTCCTGGTATCACAGCTGAAACTGTAAGTCAACAGAGTATTGTTCATTTTAATGTTAATTAATGTTGTTAACATGTTTGTGAGTTGGTGTTGGACATACATGTAAGTCTAGTTTGTTAAATTGATTAGTTTAGATTTATTGCAAGATTCATCAGGTTTGTCAATTAACACCATTGACAGACAAAGATCTTCCACTTGACTCCAAAGATGACTTCCTCCCAGGTTTTAGAAACGTCATTCACCAACAGCAGTTATGTTCAGAACTGCACTAACCTACAATAGATCAATTACGAATTAAAGTAAATTCTCCTTTGTTCACACCTCCCATTCCTTCATCCTGTTAAAAATAGACTGGTTTATTATTAAATCACATCGCAGTAAAATACTGAATTGCGTAATTATTTACAGACTACACATATACAAATATAAATATATTGACTTAAAGTTCTATTAAAAGGTTCTCATTCATCTGAACTTGAGTTGGTTACAGCCACACACTTCACGAAAAACAAATTAGCAAATCGCTTTGTCTTGACTGCTGGTACATTGTACGTTCTTTGGCGCCTGAAATTATAATGAGGGCTGTAGGGTTCAGGGATTAGGTGATGTAGTTTACTGTCCTGATTCTCGCTGATTGATCTAAATAACGACTTTGTAATGTCTTCGTGGTGTTCTCTGATAGAGGTCAAAGAGGCGCGCTCTAACGCTTCCCCGTACAGCATTCTAGGAAAAATACACACCAGAGCTCTTTTCTGAACAAGCTTGAACACTTTCTAACTCCGACTGTAAATACTGAGATAGAGAATAATGAAAAACTGGACAAGTGTAATCAAGGGAAGATCTAATACATGCGCAGTAGTAGGCGACGAGATCCTTGGCTGGAACACGTGCACGTTTAAGTTGCACAAGGAAATAAATTTTCTTAGCTGCTTTCTTAACTAAACTATCAACGTGAACTTACTAGACATGTCACATCTAACTTGTATATCACACAATCCACAGGTAAGTGCATTTCTGAAGCCTCCCATGTTGGGTGTGGTCCTGCAGACGTATGGTTCCGGAAATGCACCTAATAACAGGGACGATCTTATCAGTGAAATAAAAAACGCCACGCGACGTGGTGTGTTGATTATCAACTGTACCCAATGTCTTCATGGACCAGTAGTTGATCAGTATGCAACAGGCAAGGTAAGAGTGATACATATAAATGTATACTGGTATATTACCATGTTTTTTTAACTTCCATTTGGAAAGCAGCTTTATTTTTTGTGTTTTTGTTTTTTTTATTAGTTAGATTGTCCTTATGAAACAAACTGCGCTTTTTTCATGCAAGGGGAACGTTAAACTGCAGTGGTCGATTAATGTGAATAACGCTGATCTCTCATTCCCATAATGGAATGTTGGTACTCACTGGAAGGGATAGACCAGAAGGCCCTTCATCCTTCTGTGACGTTTCATGACCCTTTATACAAAGTAATACACTATATATTTGCTTGCGGTTAGTTTCACTCTTGTTTGCTTGCGGTTAGTTCCACCCTGGTTTGCTTGCGGTTAGCTCCATCTCAGTTTGCTTGCGGTTAGTTCCATCCCGGTTTGCTTGCGGTTAGTTCCATCCCGGTTTGCTTGCGGTTAGTTCCATCCCGGTTTGCTTGCGGTTAGCTCCATCCCGGTTTGCTTGCGGTTAGTTCCATCCCGGTTTGCTTGCGGTTAGTTCCATCCCGGTTTGCTTGCGGTTAGTTCCATCCCGGTTTGCTTGCGGTTAGCTCCATCCCAGTTTGCTTGCGGTTAGTTCCATCCCGGTTTGCTTGCGGTTAGCTTTCATTTTGTGGTTTGGGTGACACACTATTACATTAACTTAGACTTGTAGTATTTAAAGTTAAAAAAAACCGAATTTGGTAGCTGGCGCTCCGATGGCGTAGTGGATCAGTGAGTGCTTCCTGAGTCGTGGTACCCGGGTTCGACTCCCGGTGTCCACATGATTAAATATTTCTTTCTTCATCTTTCTTTGCAATTAAACAAAAAAAAGTGTCTTCTTTATGTGACTTTAAAAAAAAAGAAGTGTATGGTGCATGAAATGTGACAGAGGGAAGAAGGGCCTTCTGGTCTATCCCTTCAAGTGACTACCTGGAATGTTAGTGTTACTCCCAGTATGAAATCTGCCGGTACCCCTGGGTGAAGAGAGACACTATGAGAACAAAGTTTCTTACTCATGACACACTGACTTCGATGGTTTCAACCCTGGACTGCTTGATCTGAAATCCACTACACTAACCAGTACACTGCCTGGCTTCCAATATAATAGGCCATTTTAGATTTCCCTTGTGCCTCTGTTTCATAACTAGTCCTCGTGCAACCCTTCCATATGAAAATGAGTATGATTTCTGTGAAAATAACCTTTAGTTGCAATGCATTTTCACATGAATGGTTTCACACAAAGACTCGACTTGACACAGAGGCAAAAGGCCACTTGAAAATGATCTACATAACGTTCTCTTCCAAGTGAGAATACTTTCTCTTAGTGTGGCCATTACTGCTTACTAAGAACATTTCTTTTTTTTTTTACCAGATTTTGCTAGATGCTGGGGTAATTCCTGGGTCAGACATGACTCCTGAAGCTGCTCTCACAAAACTGTCTTACGTGCTGGGAAAGACAGAGCTTAGCTGGAACCAAAAACAAGAGGTATTCGCTATGAAGAACAATAATGCTTAACAGATCCAGTGGTTGTACATGTTAAGTGCAATGCTGTGTGCAATATTGCTGCTTGACCGTGTGGAATTTTGCTAGCAATGACCAATTAGAACTCAATGCCAATAATTCAGTTGGAACTGATCAAGCATATGAACCAGGTCCCAAAGAAGTCGCATTTGATTTTGGTTTTGATGCTGATTGTTTGAAAACCTGGGTGTTAGCTCTGATTGGTTAAGAGTACATTGCATTCAGCAAACGCAACGTTAAATTGAACATGCAAGAACAAATTTAAATTAAAGCAATTTTCTTATTGATTTTATTGATTTGTGTTTCGCTTTTTCGCTTTTCAGTTGATGCGAAATAATATTCGAGGCGAACTTACTGTGGCCCATACCCGGGAACAGTTTTCTCTCAAAGATAACTCATTCATTGCAGCCGTGGCTTCTTCACTACAGATAAGCAACAGCAAGGTGACGGTTTGTACTTAATTGCCCATCAACGTGTAATTTCTCTCTACAATATCCATATACCGCCAAGCTGGCATTTGATGGGAATCAAGAGAATGATCAGTGACAGGATATTGCCGAAACAGTGATATGAAACACACAGGTCTTTGAACGTGTACCCTTATCTCATGCCCAGATCTCACTCTGCTTGAAGCTGAACGTACTTGGCTGCTTGGCCGTGGGAGATCTGTGCTCTAAGCGAAAGGCGTTGTCAGCTAAACCTACATCTAAACTTATAGGCTTACATCGAGAGAAGGAGGAATCATCGTGGCAAGGACTTTTGTGTCTGAGATTTGCCAATCTTATTTGTTGTAGGGCTTAAATGGTAATCTTTATCGGTATTTCACGGTACGATACGGTTTTTTTTTGCAGGAGATGAAATATATCAGGGACGCGCTCCTTCCAGTGCTCATGAGCTGTGCAACAAGTGCTGGAAATGTGAAGACCCTGGAAGAACTTCTTAATCAAGTAAGCTTTGGCGCCTCAACGGCAGCGCTTTTATTGGCTTCTTGAAGGTCACATGACATCTAACATTGAAACCGTTTCCCGCTAAAAGTGTCTGAGTGGACAACGTGCACAAGCTGTGACGTCAGACGTGTTCCGATAGCGCCTTCAAATGTGTCAGCTCTGCACAGCGTTTTCAGATGCAGCGTGCGTTTTTGATGAAAACGATGAGCGTTTACGATCGTATTAGTGTGGATTATCGGCGAAGATGCGTTTGGGAAAACGCATTAAAAATTGTAAATAAATAAATTATATAGAGGAATTATAGAGGAAGCCACATCGTCCCTAGCTGGTTTTATGCAGGTCGTCTATTCTTAGTAGGCGACAAAAGTGTTGTGGCACTTGGCAGTAAAAGTCAATTTTCTAGCGTATTTCCCCCCTTCCCCCGAAACAATGTAGATTTCCTTCTTCTTAGACTACACAGTCAGACCACAGCGCCTATACAACATTGAATTGGGGTGGCCGGGGATATCGAGAATTAACGCTAGATTCACATAAAATAAATAAGTGCTTAAATATCGAAAAGCGTCATTTTCTAAACGTGTCTCAACTACTTTTGTCGCCCGTTGCTGGTCGAATTGGAATTTGGAGATGTTGATTTTTGTGGAGAGAAGAAAACTGACCAGAAGGAACAACATTACAACAAAGTCAACCCAGCACCAAGCTGGAATTTAACCCAGGCCACATTTGTGACAGGCGAGTGCCCCCACCACTGCGCCATCCCTCAGTGCTCCCCATTAGTGTGGACAGCTCCTAAGTTTACTTAAACTTGTCGAATTCAGGGAATTCTTACTTTTGCACAGCGTAACTCAAACACGGCAGCTTTTTGTAGTACGTTCTGGTTCTCAATAATGCTGTCGTTGACGCAAAACTTAGTCATTAGAACACTACCTCAATCAATCGATATTAGTAAAATAGCGCACGTTTCATCTTCATACAGGGTGCGGACGTTAATTCCACTACGGACTACGACGGCCGGACCGCTCTTCACATCGCGTGCGTAGAAGGAAACACCGAAGCTGTTAAATTTTTGTTAAAACACGGCGCCTCTACACAAGTAAGAGACAGATTCAACACTTCTCCTCTGGACGACGCAATTAAATTCCGACATAAAGAGATCGTGAAAACTCTTCGTAAGGCGGGCGCTAAGTTGATGAAAACTTCTATGGAGACCGCTGTTGAACTCTGCCGCTTGGCGGCGAAAAATCGCGTGGATGACTTGTTGGTGTGGCAGCTGGCAGGAGTGGATTTAAATGCTTGTGATTACGATAAAAGAACGCCTCTCCACGTGGTAAGCGTCGCGCGCGAAATATTAATTTCCCTTGTAGCTTTAGTAATCAGCGACACTTCTCTCAAGACAAGCATGATTCTCCTCTCCCCCCCCCCCCCCCCCCAACCGTCCCTGCTAGAGTCAACAGATATCTAGTCTCCTTTCCAGCTGTTATTAGGGCCGTCATGCAACGCTTCTTCATTGGCGAGAAGCGTTGTGTGACGACCCCAATAACGCATCTCAACCTCATTCCAGACGACTTCCCCCGATGAGAATTGGTCCCATATTTCCTTTAATAGTGACCAAAGACAAAGTACGTATTATGGTATTCTACCATCAGTATTTCACTCTCATTTCGTCGGCAGGTACTACCACTTGTCCTGAACTGGCGAAAACTCATGAATCTGATTGGTTGTTACTTGCGCGGGAAAATCCAAACGTAGCAACGGTCAATCAGGAACGCTACACGGATTTCTGTCGTTGCGTCGTTGGTTTTTGAGTTGAATTTCAGGCTTCTCAAGCGGCACAGAGAAAAACGGTTGTTTTCCAAACCCTAATCCTTAATCTCCTTTCTAACAGTCATACTAGTCTTAAGAATTCTGTGTTTTAGAGAGAGCTTTTAACCTTTTTCTTTTTATGCAAAGCTGTGCTCGTCTTGCATCCCTCTTGTTCTCTTTTCAGGCTGTTTGCCGGAACAACACCGAGACAGTCGCTTTCCTGTTGGAACATGGAGTAAACCCATACCTCTGCGACGTTTTTGGCAGCACGCCATTGGACAATGCCAGGTCTTATGAATTAGAGAACATTGTGCACATGTTGGAGGAATACTGCGGAGTACGACAACTTAGCATTCTTTCTATACAGTGAGGAAAAGACTGTTTAAAGAATTAATATCGTGGAGGCCTTATGATCTGTGTACAGGCAAGAGATTTCACCGCGAGTTTTAAGTGGAACAGAAAATCGATACCTTATTCCGAATGTCTTGTGACGGGAAAAGTGTGGTAGCTCAGTTGCACTATTTAATCGCTTTTTTGCGAAATTTTAGGAAGGGTACAATGATTTACTTGCGCGTTTGTAGGAAAAAATGCTGGTCATTCTAATAGCAGTTTTACTTTTCCCATCTTTAATTGACGTAACAGTTTTCAAACAACTCAGTTTTGCAGGGGAATGAGGAATTATTGGAGGGACCAGGAATGAATCTCATTGTAAGCTATTTTGATAGATGTAAATTAGTCTTAACGTGCGTTGTGAAATTCAAATCAAACCTCACTGTTGACCGAAAGCGGGTGGACTTATTTCGGTCGGGAGGTGATAATCGGAGAAAAGTATTTCGTTATTTATCGGGGAGGGATGACTATGTCTAAGATTTTGAGGCGTATCTTCGATACGTCTGTGAACAAGACACGTGTGCCGTAATTGAAAAAGGCAAAAATTAGGGGCGCTATATTTATTTTTGTATTTATTTTTTCTGGCTTTGGAAATCTGTTTCCATAAACAATGACTATTGTAACGGGCAAAAGTATAAGAACGAACAAGAGTTCAGGCTTTCTAAATTGTAATACTTGCCACTGCGACTACTTATATTCAATACTAATTTTAAAATTGTACAGTGTAGAGGATTTTACGGAGAAGACACTCTGAAAGTATAAAGTTAAAACGAACAAACATTTGGTTTACGTTGTGATGGTCACGATTGATTCAGTCTCAAAGTTGTTCATTTTGTTGGCTTGAAGTGCCCCCCATGTATGCGTCACTCGCTACTGCAGTTCCCAGCATGCAAAATCGTGAAATTAAAGATTGGTTTTAACGAGTGACGTAGTCGGAGTCGTATTAGGGAGTTTTAGCAAACCACGACGGCTACGGCGTGTAAAGCGTCGCCAAACAAAAGGTTTAATGAGAAAAACAATAAAGTAAAGTCTTTCCCCGAAGAAAAAGAGGTTTGAGACCAGTGGGTCTTCGTTTTAGAGTCTTAGGTCTTCGTTTTTGGGTCTTCGTTTTCGACACATCCATTTGCATTAAGCCTGTGGGTCACGCATTCTCTCTCGGCAGGAAAGGATTACTGCAATCACTTGTGTAGTGCAATCTCATGCCTTTTTCATTTTACAGTAGTTAACCTCGATGATGGGACGAGATCGGAAGAGAGGTTTCTTCAGAGATCCAGCGGTGTAAGCCGATGATTTTTAAAATTATGTTTCGTTTGGTTTGGTTTCGTTCTGTTGGTTTCGTTTTGTTGGTTTCGTTTTGTTGGTTTCGTTTGGTTTGGTTTCGTTTTGTTGGTTTCGTTTTGTTGGTTTCGTTTGGTTTGGTTTCGTTTTGTTGGTTTCGTTTGGTTGGTTTCGTTTTGTTGGTTTCGTTTCGTTTGGTTTCGTTTCGCAAACTACAGTAAGCCATTCCGGAATACCTGGATTCCCATTCCGGCTATTCTGCTCCCAGGAGCAGAATAGGTAGCGGAATATATCGGAATATATTCTTATTCCGGATATCCCAAACGAACGCATCCTCAGCAGAGACTTCAAAAAATAAAAATGTTTACTTCGAAACGCGAAATTCTTGAAAAAAACCTTGCTATTTCCAGGAAACTGAAAACCATCGCGTGACGTTTCGCTTCAGTGGAGACAAAACATTCAGTGATCCCAGGACGCTGCCATGCTTACATTCATTCTGTCTGCTGTGTCTCGACAAACATGTACTCCATGCACGAAGACAGCTACAAACAGCAATCAAATGCCCGGTTTGCTTGACTTGCTTCCAAATTCCTGAAAACGACACGTTTGGTGGCCTTCCCACATCTTTCCATCTCAATCGATTGGTCGACGTTTTAGCTCTGGGAAATGATAATCTGCTATCCGAGACCTGCAGCAGTTGTGAAGAGAACAACACCGCGACCTGTTACTGTTTTGATTGCAGCGACTTCTTTTGCGATGTCTGTGCCAAGTGTCACGGTAAAATGAAAATCTCTCGTCATCATCGCAGTGTTTTGATTCAGAATTTGAAAACTCAAGATGTCGAAGAGTTGATGCACAGGCCTGTCATGTGTGGTGAGAAATATCACGACAAAGAAGCACTTGAATATTATTGTCAGGAATGCAAAGTTTGCATTTGTCACAAGTGCGTAATTTTAAATCACAATCGACACGCCATGATGGATATACGGGAAGCCGCTGAAGAACAGAAGATACAAATTATGGAGGTTGTTGAACAAGCGAAAATAAAAATCGCACACTTCGAGATGCAGATAGCACGAGAGACAGAACTGTTTAACAAGAGCAAAGATGACACTCAAGCTGCTCGAGACAAAGTCCGAACGACTATTGAAAAACTTATTCGAATCTTTAAGGAACATGAGATGGCAATGGTGGCCAAGATAGATGAGGTTGACTTAGAACGACAACGATGTCATACAGTACAACAAGAACGGGTTCAGTTGCTAGCGACGCAGTTAAAGAGTTCTGCAGAGCACTGTGAAGCTGTTTTGCAAAGAAATCTAAGCTTCGAAATTCTGCAAACACAACAGACTTTAATTCAACGATGTGAAATTCTCTTAAATAAAGAAGAATTGAACCTCAAGAAACCGATGTATGTTAATTACTTGACAAATGAAAAGGATGTCAAAGTCTTGCAACAAACACTTCCGGGTCGAGTTGTGGTGAGTTGCACAGACTCTTCGAAATCCGTGGCGGAAGGAAAAGGCTTGGAAGAAGCAGAAGTTGGAAGAGAAACTAACTTCACAGTCACAACAAAAGATTCGGAAGGGAAACAGTGTTATAACGAAAACGATCAACTGGTAATTACAATCAAGAATGGGGAGGAGCTTATGGAGAAAGCGATTCAAGACGAGAGAAATGGTGAATATACCGTCGCCTACACTCCTCTTCACCATGCAGATGAACACACTGTGATTATCACACTGAACGGGCAACCGCTAACTAGCAGTCCATGGTGTGTTCAGGTCTCGCAATTCACTATTTGCTTGAGTTCATTGCGTGTGGGTTGAGAATCAGCAATTCCAACTCAAAGAAAATTTAAAAGAGCTTTTATATTAAGCAAAGAAATTAAAGAAGTAAAATGATTGGAAAGGCTATTTGGCCGTGTGTGTCCTCGCTAGTCGCATATCAAGACCTAAAGCTCAATAAAACAATAAACAATTCAATTGATAATGAGTTGGAATATTAAACATGAAATCGGCGCTCGACTTCGAACAAGCAAAAATCATTGAAATATCCACTGAAAATCAACGCAAGAAACATACCATCAATCTTTAGAATATTTACTTCATCTTAATCGATTTTAAAACTATAATAAATAACTCTTGAGCTCTCAGTTTAATTAGAAAAAAATCAACACAATACCTTAAGGACGTTCGCGCCCAAAAACTTCCCACGCACAGATTTTTTTAAAACTTTGACTGCAGGTAGAAAATTATAAGATTAGAATAAAAACGTAAAAATAATCGGGGGTCACCGAACTCGTTTTGAAGATAAGGAGCAGCCCGGGCCATAGCATTTCTAAGATTTCCAGTCATTCGAGGCGACTCTGGCCGGATTCATTACTATCGGCATATATTTAAGTTGAGGAATCATATCTAAGTTATGTGTGCTTAAAACAGCATATATAGGCCTATTTGATAGATCTTTGCTGCATATGTCATTAAATCAGCTAGAATTAGCCTTAAAAATTACAACTTCTAAGTTACGCACACCTGTATCCACGTACCAATTCGGCCCTATTTGAATAGTATATAAGAAATAATTAAAACTTCCCACGTAGAGATTTTCTTTGTTTTTTAGTATAATGGCAAGAATCAGAAAAGGAAGTGATCTGCCGAAAAAAAAGTGGGGGTCGCCGAGCATCCAACAAAAATATTCGCACACAAAGTTAACGCAAAGGTCATCAGCCCTATATTTTGTTGAGTTTTCGAATCCATGCGCGCGCTTGAAAATGACGTGGCACGAGCGTGACCAATGAATAGCGTGCGCACAAGAGATGCGCAGTAGCAATGGGCGCGAACGTCCTTAATGTCGTCCATCTTGAAACCGCCTTTGGGGATGAGAAAGCACATGGATACGGCTCACTCGCCTCAGTCCTCGCTCGTCCACGAATGTCAAAACCTTACTAATCCCCCACCCCACGGGCAAAACTGATGCAACAAAAAACAACAAATCCCCCACCCCCTCGGACACAAAAAGGTGCCAAAACCCTTAGTAACCCCCATCAATGCCCCATACTTCCCCGGGGTGGGGGGGGGGGTGGGGGTTTCAATTGACAGGTGCATAAGACTATTGCAGTAGCAGACAGTACTAATTTTCTAGTTCAACTATTTGATTCAAACGGGAGGTTCTTGAGCGAGTTTGAATTTGATCACTGTAATCAGAACAGACCAAGGTCCGTGGCCTTTACCAGAACTGGCGATGTCATAGTTGTTCACGGTTTTAGAATTTCTCTGTTTACTGGAAGACTTCAGTTTATTAAATGCATCGCCAATGAACATGTGAAGAACCCTCAAAGCCTGTCAGTTGCACGTGACGGTCGCATGATTGTGACTAATTTGAACAAAGCAGTTACTGTGCTCTCCCTTGACGAAATAGAGGTGCTGCTTACCTTTACTGCTCCAGACTGCAATGTATCCCCATGCTCAGCTGTTTATCATCAGAACATGTTCTTTGTGTCGTACCAAAAGGCTCATTGCATCAAAGTGTTCAATGAAGAAGGAGTGTTTCTGTACGATATTGGCACCAAGGGGTCTGGTGACGGACAGCTGAATTGCCCCACACGACTAGCTATTGATAAATTCAACAACCTCATTGTATGTGACAAAAATAACAGCAGACTGCAATTTTTTACACTGGGAGGAAAATTTGTTAACTCGATACTTACAAGACAATTTAATCGACCTTGTGCAGTTGCTACTTCTAATAGCGGTTATGTGATTGTTGCTTATGATGTCAAAAATGCTCATGTTAAGGTCTTTCATTGAACATTGTTGCAGTAGCGAGCAGTAGTAGTATGACCGTTTTTAAAGACTTTTCCAAACATCACAAAACAGAATTTTAATTGATGACTGGCATCATAGATTAAGGCTAATTTAAAGTGAGGAAGAATCTATACAAACCGATGAGTTAGGCCCGTTTCAAACGCCGTGCTAAAGTCGTGCCGAACTAAATTCAATTTGGCTCGACTGTAGCACGACATTGGCACGAGTTGGTTTCAAACGTCGAGCCATGGTCAAGCTTAATTCACTCACTGAGAATTCACTGGGCGTTTAGAAAAGAGACGATATTACGAACCAGCGGTCCAACGGATGAATCCAAAATGATAATTTTAGTTATTTACTCATTTAGTTCGGCACGGCAATAGCACACCGTTTGAAACCATGCCGTGCCAAAGTCGGGTAGCACGACAGAGCTTGCCGTGCTACACGGCAGAGTCGAACCTAATTCTTAAATGGTTTCAAACGCCGTGCTACAGCCGCGCCAAAGTCGAACTTAAATAATGAATTGAGTTCGGCACGACTTAAGCACGGCGTTTGAAACGGGCCTAAGGCCCGTTAAAAAAAATAGAGAAGTTCGTGTGGGGCCGTATTTAACCTTCTACAAAGCGTAGTCTCTTTTTACCACGTAACATACTCCTAGATTTATATTTTAAGATAATCTTATTCTCTGTACAAATTTAAGTTGGCAACTTGAACATTAACATATAGGATTGTACTCCTCCCTCTATGGGTCATATTTTAACTAAGAAGACTTCTCCTATCCATCATTTACGTACTATGAACGCGGTAACAATGCCTCGCTTTAACACATATCTTATAGAAAAATTATATTGTGTGGAATCTCCTCAGTCCGGATCTCGCAAAGACATCCAACGTCAAGATCTAAGTCTGACAAATTACGTAATTTAGACTTTCAGGCGGAATCTCCGCAAACAATGCCCCACAATAATAATGATAATTTTCTATATTATTAAGACGATTTTAATATACCTTTATTCCTTACGTTTTAGTTAGCCTAAACGCACGACCCCATAAGCGGCAACGCTTTAATCACCATCGTGTTGAAATAAAAGCTATTGTATTGTATTGTATTGAAATGAAACAATAAGTTAAAATAACTCCTTCATGAAGCTAGTACCAAATAATTTATCCTAGTAGTTTTATTGAATTTGTATGTAATAAGTATAAACGTAATTTATCACAAAAAATTTCAGTCATGCTCAGAACTAAAGCATATGTTACAATCAATCAGTCAATCAATCAATCAATCAGTCAATCAACCAACAAACCAATCAGTCAATCAATCAATTAGTCAATCAACCAACCCACCAACCGACCAATCAGACTATTAGCCAATCAATGAATATTACATTCACCATTTTCGAGTCTCGGCTCATAATCAAACAAATCTGACAGCGTTACTTCTAACCCCATTTTCAATTCAGAAAAATACTTCTCGATTTTCTGGAAATCGTTATAGACTCTGAGTGTACAGTCCAACTGGAAATCTGCGAGTCTGTTCCTGTCTTTACGCTGATGAAACACGATCGCCTCCGCCTCTGAAAGGGAAAATTATACTTGAATTTTGACTCAAAAAAAAATGTGTAATACGTTATATGGTAGGGCTGGACTTTTACAGTGTGTACTACAAGTAAAACAGTGAGACAATTAGCGTTTGTCGCCGCTTGTCCACGTAACCAAAGTCACCCGATATGAGATACCTTTATGTTGGCATCACTTAATTCGTGCGTATGAAATTCCTTTGCAACCATTCTTTGCGTTCCTAAAGTAAGATTCCTATAAAGGGAGGTTCTGAAAACTCTTGGTTTAAAAATCAGTTTTATTTATGAAAGACAGGCATAAAACGTTTACTTGACGGCAGTTTGCTCTACTGGACCCGTATTGATTTTGTGATACATACATACATACTTTATTCGTCCCAAATGGGCTTTTCAGAATAAAGAGATAATTAATACTATATATACATGATACATAATTCAATCACTATACAAATAAATCAATCAACTAATCAACTAGTAAGTAAAATGGCATAATGAAACTGATCAATTATTAATTAAAAATAATCAATAAAATAAATAAAAACAAAACAAAAAAAAAAACAACAACAAATGTAGAACAATTAAGTCGCGAAAACATTTGAGACAAGGCTTCTCTTCAGGCAACGTTTGAAGTGCTGTAGTGTTGGTTTCAACTTAAGAGAAGAATCCAGTGAATTCCAGAGTTTGACTGTCCTGATCACACTGCATAGATTCAAGACACTCCATTTATTTCTTTTTTGACGGGGACTGGCATGAAGACCATGAAGAAATTGGAGATGCCATCATTTATAACAGGCTGCTTTTAGTGTTTTAGTTTGTGTCTGAGCCCACGGTTCACACGACTTGTTGGTAATAATCAATTTTGGCAACAGCGGACAACAAGCAAAAACGTTGAAGTGACAGGTTTTAGCGGTCACCCTTTTTGGCGTCCCGTTAAGGATCGGGTGTATTGGGCATGTATGGTTTTAGCCGCGCAGGAAAATCTAGAGATTGCAATGAGCGGATTAAACACTAACCTCTAAAGCTCATTTTCTGTGAACAAGCAAACAGGTTTAATGCCCAAAAATTGTTTGTTAAGTCTATGATCAATATCTCGTCACTGTATCTATACTATGGGTCAGATCAGGGCATCTTGCGTGCACTCTGTTTACTTTACATTTTATTTTTAGCATGAGATTACACAGGCTAGCTATAGCATGACAGCGTAGTCTGAACTTTCAAGGTAAAGGGTAAAGTCTACATACGCGTCAATGGGCCTATCAGGCCGGACCTTATCCCGGTTTCTGCGGCATGAAGCGACCAAGAGTATTTCTACTCCCACTGGATGGGATGTGAGTCCATCGCAGGGTTACCCCCAGCATTAAATTCACCGGTACCCATTTATACACCTGGTCGGAGAGAGGCGCTGTGAGAGTAAAGTGTCTTGCCCAAGAACACAACACAGAGTCCCCTGCCAGGTATGGAACCCAGACCGCTCGCTCCTTAGTCGAGCGCACTAGAATTACTGGAATTGTTCTCGCTAGCGCTGATTGGTCGTTTCGATTACTCTGATATGAGTATCATTTCATTACATGAAATAAAGCAACGAACAACAGATTTAAGCTTAAATTGTCTTGCACAGAGCCACGTAAACGTTCCTTCAAATGGATCATCTCTTTCTTCAACTGCCCTTAAATCGAATCATTATGGTAAGTTAAAATCTAGGGATAATAATGAGCGGATTACTATCATATAATGCGCACCTTCAGAGTGCAAGTCAAGTCAAGTATAAATTACAGGAATTAAGCGTAAAGGCCCGTTTACACCGGCGATTTTGTCGCGGCAACTCGATGCAATAAGTCCAGTTTCGAATTCGCCATGACCGCTGAATAAAAGCATGACAACGCATTTGTACAGGGTTAGCCTCGACCTAAAGTAAAATATTCACAAATTCCAGCGAGAAGATGACCTGTTTACAGCTCTGTGTATTGTTTAATTTTCAAATTTGTGGCACCTTCCCGCCGGTATTTATGAATATTTTTTCAGGTCGAGGCTAACCCTGTACAAATGCGTTATCAGTGCTTTTATTCAGCGGTCATGACGAATTCGCTCTAAAGTTGCATCAAGTTTCAAACATGTTCGAAACCCTTGCGATATCGCGGTGATAAATCGCACTGAAAATCGCACCTGGTTTACACGTGCGATTTGGAAGTTGCAACTTTAGCGCGACAAAAATTACATCGAGTTGCCGCGACAAAATCACCTGTGCAAGGGTCTATTTGGGCCAGACCGAGGCAGATCGAATTTTTATTGACGGGAGTGAAAATGTATCCTGTCGTCTTGATCTAGCGTTACGCTTGCATTACCGTTGTTTGGATTTCTTCGCACTAACAAGGCCTGGAGGGGCTTTTTTGATACCAAATCGTCCCAGTCCCCTTCACGGCTGTAAACTTTGGCTCGGCTGCGCAGTCACAAGATGGCGATCATGTACATGTTACTTTTATTTAGCAGTCTCTCTTGATCGAGCTTTAGCGTTATGAGCGACCCTGAAAAACAATCAGTGACAAGCTATAGGCAGAGCTTGGAAACCCTCGTTGAACATGGTGAGAATGACGACATTGCCGTTTCAACAGGTGGCAAAGGCAGCTTCAAGATCGGGGACCCGTCGATTTCGAGCCACTTCGTCCAAAACCTCTTCCGGGTCCTATAGCAGGAAAACAAACGATGCAGTCTTCTGCCACTTCAGAGGTCTCTGATAAAGACCGTGTGATAAAAAGTTCGTTCAGGGCACAGCTGTCGAGAAGTTTCTTTCATCGCGGTCTTGGAGCTCGACGTCTGTAGATGGCAGTTCGCTCAGTCCATCAAAACAGCCGTCTTGGGACTGTACCGGTAGAAGACCCTATTACACACGAAGAGCGTGGCAATAGTAAAGTGTTGCTGCTGTATACTGGGGAGCTCTTGGATGGAGGTTTGATCCTTCAGATCTTGAAGGTAAGTAGAAAAATGTAAACAGTCATTCCAGCTGTTTTTTTTTCCTGGGGGAGGGGAGGTACTGACGGGTAGCTTGGGCGTGGCAGTGCTAATGAAGTCCTCTAACCCTGTCACATTTCCTGTCCAGAACAGGGTGAGGGTTAATTGACCTATAAATTTCATTTTTTTGCTATTCCTTGTCATTTTTACCTCTACCATTAATTGAACAAATTAGCCCACAGACATCAACAGGGACATTGCTTTCATATGTTTATTATTTCAAGGTTCTTGTTATAAAGTACCTCTCAGATGCTCTACATTTATTTCATTGTCTTTTTTTCCTGAGAGGCGAGATTTCAGTCTATTTCGGTTGCCTTTATCACACAACATTTTTGGTTGATTTGCAGGATTCCATCTCGATAAGAAAAATGTGTTTGAAGGAACTGAAAAACTTCCAATGATGCATGATGTGGAGTATGTGGACTATATCCAAAGCAATGTGTTAGTTGATATCCCAGAAGAAGGAATTGGATCAGACACAATAGTAATGCCGTAAGTAAAATAGTAAAACAAAGTCTGTGTTGGTGGAATGTCCAATTTTGCTAGAACAGGTTCTGGTTTTGTAGCATTCAGCTGCTTGGTATTTGTGTTCCCTTCCAAATTGGATCCTAGTCCATTACAGGGTTTCCTAGCATCAAATTCTCCATTTACCTCCCTCCCCTCTGGGACTCTACCACCCTTACCCTGTGCTAGAACAACCTTAATCTAGACTAGGCACCAAAAACCCAGACCAGCATAAAGTGGCAACAATACATGATGGCTGTATTTGCAGGTGGCCATAAGTCAGGGTGCCTTTGCATTTATTATGGATCTTTTTCATTCTTCGTAGCGTAAGCAAATATGGAAAACGCATCTTTATTGATGTTCTGGAGATGAAGGAAAGTGATGTGGTTGTCCACTCCAAGGATCAAGACATTCAAGATTGGTCCAACATCGCTTTACAGATCAAGGAATGCTATGAGAATTATCACGGTTTTTGTTATTCTTCATGGCACAGATACCATGGCTTATCTTGCATCTGCCCTCTCGTTTATGTTTGAGAACCTTGGAAAATCAGTTATTTTTTTACCGGTTCACAGGTAAGTCTAAAAATAAACATAGAAACATGGAAACCTGATTCTATGAAAAACACATAAAAGCAAATAAACTTGCCAATGTGACGTGTTCAATGTTATTTGATACCAGTATATACCATTCAACTCTACAGATATTAATAGGCGTACTAAGCACACTTCGGTGTAGATAAACTGCAGAGAATTATATTTGTACAGTCTGTGGGCACAGATCAGGGTGGATGATCACTTCACACGGAATCAATGAGGTAGCGCTGTGGCGTGGCGGTAGAGACTCGACTTAGCGAGGTGGAAGTCTCGGTGTATGGCGATGATAGAGGTCATAGGAGTGGGGGGAGAGTATGATGTTAGCGTATCGAGGGGGGCGAACACTAGTGTGAGCTGGTCGACGGTGAGTTGATTTGTGGAGGCATATTCGCGTCGGAGAGTGTCCTCACTCGCCTAGTCTGTCTGTTCGCTACGGGTTAGAAAGTGTAGTGTCAAGTATATTTTCAGCATCTATGAATATAGTGCATTTTTTATATACTACTAAGACAACCATGGATGAAGTGAAGGTTAAGATGACTTCCGTCCTATGCCGCAGTTCTCGAACCCTAATGTTTTTAAACTCTATAAAGGGCTCATTCAATGGAATGGGAATCAATGTTTATGCGTTAAGAACCACATAACTTCTCGTGAGGCCTTTCAATTCTTTTGTTCCAACGCGTTCATTGATTTTTACAACTATGAAGTTGTTTATGAAGTATATGAGAAAGAACAAGCTTGAGCTTCGCCCACTTTGTCGATCCTAATGGCGGTTGTTTTTTAAACTTTGAAGTTTCGGTGTTAGTAGTTGTGTGAAATGTTTACTTTGTGATTGTCTTACATGAACAAGAACAAAGAACATAAACAAACTCTCGCGAGTGCACAGTACGGATGGAAGTCATCTTTAACCTTCCTTCTCCATGGTTTGTCTTAGTAGTATGATAAAGTACTGATACTAATTCATTAGTGGCTTGAAATTATACCGAATTTTCTTCCTCATCTAACAAAACCCATCCATTGCACCCAACACATGCTTTCATACATGGGCCTTTCATCTACATCAAAAATAAAATTCCTGTCCGTTTTTAGCACCATTGCTGGTAGCCCTGTTAATAGTGTGTGTATAGTGAATGGTATATACATAGGTATCAAATAACATTGACACGTCACATTGGCAAGTTCTATTTGCTTGTGGTGTTGTGTTTTTTCATAGAATCAGGTTTCCATGTTTCTATGTTATTATTAACTTCCTGTGAACCGTCTCAAAATACTGATTTTCCAATTTCTCAAAAACTAACGGAGGGCAGATGCAGATAAGAATGGTATCGTGCCATGACGAATAACAACACCGTATAGAATGTCTCATAGCAATTTCCTTGTCTGTAACCGATGGTTTGACCATCTTAATGTCTTGATCCTTGGAGTGACATCACAATGCACTTTCCTTCATCTCCAGAAAACACATAAATAGTGCGTTTTGCCATAAATTTGCTTACGCTACGAAGAAGAAAAGATCCTATATAGATGCAAAAGGCACCTGACTTATGGCGCGACCCTGCAAGGTCACACATCATGTTATTGTTGCCGACTGTGTGGGATGGCGTGGGTCTGGTTTGTTGTGCCTAGTCCTAGATTAAGGGTTTGGTTCTGGGGCGGGGAAAAAAGGGGGTAAATGGTGTAGAGTGCGCAGAGGGGAGGAGGGTAGAGATTTTGATGCTATGGACAACCCTGTAATACTAGATCCATTGAAGGAACCCAAATAACTAATGCGCTGAGATGCTACAACCAGACCTGTTATAGCAAAATTGTGACATTCCACCAACACAGACTTTGTGTTTAACTATTTTACTGCGGGGGGGGGGGGGCATTCTATTGTGGTCCTGATCCAATTCCGTCTTCTCGTAAATCAACTACCAGTGCTTTGGATATAGTCCACATACTCCACACCATGCATCATTGGTGTGAGTTTTTCAGTTTTCCTTGCAACACATTTTTCTTATCGAGATGATCCTCGCAATCACCAAATGTTGTGTGATAAAGGTGAAACGGCGAATAGACTGAATCTCGTCGCTGTGCTCGAAAAAGACAATGAAATCAATGTAGAAGCTCTGAGAGGTACTTTTAAACCATGAACCTTGAATAATAAACATTGATAACAATGTCGGCCTTGGAATGTCCTGGGGGGCTATTTGTTCATTTATGGGTACAGGTAAAAATGACGGATACAACACAAATGAAATTTATAGGTCATTTACCCTCGACCCTGGTTCCTGGACAGAAATGTGACGGGTTAGAGTGACTTCATATTAGCACGGGCCACGCCCAAGCTACCCGTCATTACCTCCCCTCCCCTAGAAAAAAAAAACAGCTGGCATGACTGTTTCATTTTTCTACTTACCTTCAGACTCCTGCAGGATCAACCTATCCAATGCCAGGGAGAGGCTCCACCAGTATCAGCAGCAACACTTTACTATTGACCACGCTCTCGTGTGTAATAGGTTCTTCTACCGGTAACAGTCCCAGACGGCTTTTTTGTGGACTGAGCGAACTGCCATCTACAGACGTCGAGCTCCAAGACCGCGATTGAAAGAGACATTCTCGAGGCATGATGCCGCTGAGACTTTTTATCACCCGGTCTTTATCAGAGACCGATCTGAAGTGGCAGAAGACATGCTTCATTTTTGTTTTCCTGCTATATTGGGGACCGGAGAGTTTTTGGACGAAGTGGCTTCGAATCGACGGGTCCCCATCTTTGAAGCTGCCTTTGCACCTGTTGAAAGGCATTATGTCGTCTTCCACCATGTTCAACGAGGGTTTAAAAGCTCTGCCTATAGCTTGGTCACTGATTGTTTTCCAGGGTCCGCTCATAACGCTAAGCTCGATCAGAAGAGACTGCTTAAATAAAAGTAACATGTACATGATCGCCATCTTGTGACTCGCGCCGAGCCAAGTTTACAGCCGTGAAGGTGACTGGACGATTTGGATATCAAAAGCCCCCTCCAGGGCCTTGTTAGTGGTGGAAATCCAAAAACGGTAATGGCAACGCGTAACCGCTAGATCAAAGACACAGGATACTTTTTCCTCCCGTCAGAAATTCACGGGGGGTCTGCATCGTCTGGCCCAAATAACCCTTGCACAGGTGATTGTGGGTCGAGGGAACACAACCACACATCAACTCATGTAATTTATTTCGCGCTAAAGTTGCAGACTTCCAAATCGCTCGTCGGGGGTGGGAACCAGCGTTGCGTTTGTGTCAGTGGTGCAGATTTATCACCGCGATATCGCAAGGGGTTTCGGACAGGTTGTGGAAACGTGTTGGCACTCTACTTTAGAGCGAATTTCGTCATGAACCGCTGGGAATAAAAGCACTGATAACGCATTTGTCACAGGGTTCCCTCGCCTGAAAATATCATAAATACCGCGGGAAGGTGCCAAATTTTGAAATTAAA
>JAHPZR010048414.1:2500-22513 GCA_019787425.1 Platygyra sinensis
GTATAAAAGCGTTTTCAAAACGGATACGGCGTTGTAGTGTGGACGGGCGAAAACGATACGAAAACGATAAGTGTGGACGGGGCCTTAATCATATTACGTTGTTTCGCAGAGGACGGCAAAGAAATGTACAAAGATTTAAATTCACGTGCACAGCTATTGTTTTTCTCATTAAACTTTTTGCTTGGCGACGCTTTACTCACCGTAGCCGTCGTGGTTTGCTAAAACTCCCTGATACGACTCCGACTACGTCACTCGTTAAAACCAATCTTTAATTTCACGATTTTGCATGCTGGGAACTGCAGTAGCGAGTGACGCATACATGGGGCACTTCAAGCCAACAAAATGAACAACTTTTGAGACTGAATCAATGTGACTATCACAACGTAAACCAAATGTTTGTTCGTTTTAACTTTATACTTTCAGAGCGTCTTCTCCGTAAAATCCTCTATACTGTACAATTTTAAAATTAGTATTAAATATAAGTAGTCGCAGTGGCAAGTATTACAATTTAGAAAGCCTGAACTCTTGTTCGTTCTTATACTTTTGCTCGTCACAATAGTCATTGTTTATGGAAACAGATTTCCAAAGCCAGAAAAAATAAATACAAAAATAAATATAGCGCCCCTAATTTTTGCCTTTTTCAATTACGGCACACGTGTCTTGTTCACAGACGTATCGAAGATACGGCTCAAAATTATAGACGCAGTCATCCCTCCCCGATAAATAACGAAATCCTTTTCTCCGATTACAACCTCCAAACCGAAATAAGTCCACCGGCTTTCAGTCAACAGTGAGATTTGATTTAAATTTTACAACGTACGTTAACACTTATTTACATTTAGCAAAATAACTTACAATGACATTCACGCCAAGTCCCTCCAGTAATCCCCCCCCACTCCCCTGGCAAAACTGAGTTGTTTGAGAACTGTTACGTCAATTCAACAGGGAAGAAGTCAAACTCGTATTAAAATGACCAGCATAATTTTTCCAACAAAAATAACGCGCAAGTAAATTTGTACCCTTCCTAAAATTTCGCAAAAAAGCGATTCAAGAGTGCCACTGAGCTACCACACTTTTCCCGTCACAAGACATTCGGAATAAGGTATCGATTTTCTGTTCCACTTAAAACTCGCGGTGAAATCTCTTGCTTGTACACAGATCATAAGGCCTCCACGATATTAATTCTTTAACCAGTCTTTTTCCTCACTGTATAGAAAGAATGCTCAGTTGTCGTGCTCCGCAGTATTCCTCCAACATGTGCACAATGTTCTCTAATTCATAAGACCTGGCATTGTCCAATGGCGTACTGCCAAAAACGTCGCAGAGGTATGGGTTTACTCCATGTTCCAAAAGGAAAGCGACTGTCTCGGTGTTGTTCCGGCAAACAGCCTGAAAAGAGAACAAGAGGGATACAAGACGAGCACAGCTTTGCATAAAAAGAAAAAGATATAAGCTCTCTCTAAACACAGAATTCTTAAGACTAGTATGATTGTTAGAAAGGAGATTAAGGTTTAGGGTTTGGAAAACCGTTTTTCTCCGTGCCGCTTGAGAAGCCTGAAATTCAACTCAAAAACCGACGACGCAACACGACAGAAATCCGTGTAGCGTTCCTGATTGACCGTTGCTACGTTTGGATTTTCCCGCGCAAGTAACAGCCAATCAGATTCAGGAGTTTTCGCCAGTTCAGGACAAGTGGTAGTACCTGCCGACGAAATGAGAGTGAAATACTGATGTAGAATACCATAATACGTATTTTGTCTTTGGTCACTATTAAAGGAAATATGGGACCAATTCTCATCGAGCTCGTCGTCTGGAATGAGGTTGAGATGCGTTATTGGGGTCGTCACACAACGCTTCTCGCCAATGAAGAAGCGTTGCATGACGGCCCTAAAAACAGCTGGAAGGAGACTAGATATCCGTTGACTCTAGCAAGGACGGGGGGGCGGGGGGGGGGGAGAATCACGCTTGTCTTGAGAGAAGTGTCGCTGGTTACTATAGCTACAAGGGAAATTAATATCTCGCGCGCGACGCTTACCACGTGGAGAGGCGTTCTTTTATCGTAATCACAAGCATTTAAATCCACTCCTGCCAGCTGCCACACCAACAAGTCATCCACGCGATTTTCGCCGCCAAGCGGCAGAGTTCAACAGCGGTCTCCATAGAAGTTTTCATCAACTTAGCGCCCGCCTTACGAAGAGTTTTCACGATCTCTTTATGCCGGAATTTAATTGCGTCGTCCAGAGGAGAAGTGTTGAATCTGTCTCTTACTTGTGTAGAGGCGCCGTGTTTTAACAAAAATTTAACAGCTTCGGTGTTTCCTTCTACGCACGCGATGTGAAGAGCGGTCCGGCCGTCGTAGTCCGTAGTGGAATTAACGTCCGCACCCTGTATGAAGATGAAACGTGCGCTATTTCACTAATATCGATTGATTGAGGTAGTGTTCTAATGACTAAGTTTTGCGTCAACGACAGCATTATTGAGAACCAGAACGTACTACAAAAAGCTGCCGTGTTTGAGTTACGCTGTGCAAAAGTAAGAATTCCCTGAATTCGACAAGTTTAAGTAAACTTAGGAGCTGTCCACACTAATGGGGAGCACTGAGGGATGGCGCAGTGGTGGGGGCACTCGCCTGTCACAAATGTGGCCTGGGTTAAATTCCAGCTTGGTGCTGGGTTGACTTTGTTGTAATGTTGTTCCTTCCGGTCAGTTTTCTTCTCTCCACAAAAATCAACATCTCCAAATTCCAATTCGACCAGCAACGGGCGACAAAAGTAGTTGAGACACGTTTAGAAAATGACGCTTTTCGATATTTAAGCACTTATTTATTTTATGTGAATCTAGCGTTAATTCTCGATATCCCGGCCACCCCAATTCAATGTTGTATAGGCGCTGTGGTCTGACTGTGTAGTCTAAGAAGTAGAAAATCAACATTGTTTCGGGGGGAAGGGGGAAATACGCTAGAAAATTGAATTTTACTGCCAAGTGCCACAACACTTTTGTCGCCTACTAAGAATAGACGACCTGCATAAAAACCAGCTAGGGACGATGTCGCTTCCTCTATAATTCCTCTATATAATTTATTTATTTACAATTTTAATGCGTTTTCCCAAACGCATCTTCGCCGATAATCCACACTAATACGATCGTAAACGCTCATCGTTTTCATCAAAAACGCACGCTGCATCTGAAAACGCTGTGCAGAGCTGACACATTTGAAGGCGCTATCGGAACACGTCTGACGTCACAGCTTGTGCACGTTGTCCACTCAGACACTTTTAGCGGGAAACGGTTTCAATGTTAGATGTCATGTGAACTTCAAGAAGCCAATAAAAGCGCTGCCGTTGAGGCGCCAAAGCTTACTTGATTAAGAAGTTCTTCCAGGGTCTTCACATTTCCAGCACTTGTTGCACAGCTCATGAGCACTGGAAGGAGCGCGTCCCTGATATACTTCATCTCCTGCAAAAAAAAACCGTATCGTACCGTGAAATACCGATAAAGATTACCATTTAAGCCCTACAACAAATAAGATTGGCAAATCTCAGACACAAAAGTCCTTGCCACGACGATTCCTCCTTCTCTCGATGTAAGCCTATAAGTTTAGATGTAGGTTTAGCTGACAAAGCCTTTCGATTGCAACCCGGCCATTAATTTCGTCCATCCGCGGTCTAGAGCACAGATCTCCCACGGCCAAGAAGCCAAGTACGTTCAGCTTCAAGCAGAGTGAGATCTGGGCACGAGATAAGGGCACACGTTCAAAGACCTGTGTGTTTCATATCACTGTTTCGGCAATATCCTGTCACTGATCATTCTCTTGATTCCCATCAAATGCCAGCTTGGCGGTATATGGATATTGTAGAGAGAAATTACACGTTGATGGGCAATTAAGTACAAACCGTCACCTTGCTGTTGCTTATCTGTAGTGAAGAAGCCACGGCTGCAATGAATGAGTTATCTTTGAGAGAAAACTGTTCCCGGGTATGGGCCACAGTAAGTTCGCCTCGAATATTATTTCGCATCAACTGAAAAGAGAAAAAGCGAAACACAAATCAATAAAATCAATAAGAAAATTGCTTTAATTTAAATTTGTTCTTGCATGTTCAATTTAACGTTGCGTTCGCTGAATGCAATGTACTCTTAACCAATCAGAGCTAACACCCAGGTTTTCAAACAATCAGCATCAAAACCAAAATCAAATGCGACTTCTTTGGGACCTGGTTCATATGCTTGATCAGTTCCAACTGAATTACTGGCATTGAGTTCTAATTGGTCATTGCTAGCAAAATTCCACACGGTCAAGCAGCAATATTGCACACAGCATTGCACTTAACATGTACAACCACTGGATCTGTTAAGCATTATTGTTCTTCATAGCGAATACCTCTTGTTTTTGGTTCCAGCTAAGCTCTGTCTTTCCCAGCACGTAAGACAGTTTTGTGAGAGCAGCTTCAGGAGTCATGTCTGACCCAGGAATTACCCCAGCATCTAGCAAAACCTGGTAAAAAATAGAAATGTTCTTAGTAAGCAGTAATGGCCACACTAAGAGAAAGTACTCTCAACTTGGAAGAGAACGTTCTGTAGACCATTTTCAAGTGGCCTTTTGCCTCTGTGTCAAGTCGAGTCTTTGTGTGAAACCACTCATGTGAAAATTCATTGCAACTAAAGGTTATTTTCACAGAACATCTACATCTACATCTATTTTGTCGGCAACAACTATATACAGTCAATCATACTCATTTTCATATGGAAGGGTTGCACGAGGACTAGCTATGAAACAGAGGCACAAGGGAAATCTAAAATGGCCTATTATGCTGGAAGCCAGGCGGTGTAGTGGTTAGTGTAGTGGATTTCAGATCAAGCAGTCCAGGGTTGAGACCATTGAAGTCAGTGTGTCATGAGTAAGAAACTTTGTTCTCATAGTGCCTCTCTTCACCCAGTGGGTTCCTGCAGATTTCATACTGGGAGTAACACTAACATTCCATTATGGGAATGAGAGATCAGCGTTATTCACATTAATCGACCACTGCAGTTTAACGTTCCCCTTGCATGAAAAAAGCGCAGTTTGTTTCATAAGGACAATCTAAGTGAAAAAAAACATACAAACACAAAAACTAAAGCTGCTTTCCAAATGGAAGTTAAAAAAAAACATGGTAGTATACCAGTATACATTTATATGTAACACTCTTACCTTGCCGGTTGCATACTGATCAACTACTGGTCCATGAAGACATTGGGTACAGTTGATAATCAACACGCCACGTCGAGTGGCGTTTTTTATTTCACTGATAAGATCGTCCCTGTTGTTAGGTGCATTTCCGGAACCATACGTCTGCAGGACCACACCCAACATGGGAGGCTTCAGAAACGCACTTACCTGTGGATTGTGTGATATACAAGTTAGATGTGACATGTTGTACACTATCGACGCGATGAAGGGATGGGAGGTGTGAACCAAGGAGAATTTATTTTAATTAGTAATTCATCTAGCGTTATTTTCTAGGTTAGTGTAGTTCTGAACATAACTGCTCTTGGTGAATGACGTTTCCAAAACCTGAGTGGAAGTCATCTTTGGAGTCAAGTGGAAGATTTTTGTCAATCAATGGTGTTAATGTAAGTCTGGTACATTAAAACGGATTTGTTAGTTGACAAACCTGATGAATCTTGCAATACATCTAAACTAATCAATTTAACAAAACTAGACTTACATGTACAACATGTTAACAACATTAATATTAAATGAACAATACTCTGTTGACTTACAGTTTCAGCTGTGATACCAGGAAACAGCCTTAGTAGGCCAATGTTAGGATTCATGTTGGTGTGAACTGTAAACTTGCTGCCGTTGTTTGAACGAAATATTGCATCCCACTGGACTGCAAGAAAACAATTTGCAAAAAAATCACGAACGTTTAATCGGGAACCGGTTTGAATTGCCACAACCTGGAAGCAGTGATACATAGCTGGACAAAGTACCATTTCGCCACAGTGTACAAGTAACACTTTGAAATGGAGGAATTGTTACAAAGAGATGTTAAGCAAGACATCTCCAATTACTGTTGCACTAACTACATAGTGGATTGTTCTACCTCCCAACTCAAATACGTTCTCCGATTGGAGAACGCGTCATGTGCCGTGGGTTAAATCTCTCTAACTCCCTAGGGCGAATAAAACTTACTAACTCCCTAGAGAAACAACAACTTGAACTTTGGACTCGCACGTGATCACGTTGTGCACCTTGAAACCGCAGGAAATTTGTATACCAGTCGGCCCACCCCGGTTGTTCAAAGGCTGGATAACACTATCCACCGGAGAAATCGCTATCCAGCGGATAAGTGTTAACAAAACAAACCACGCTACCCACTGGATAGTGATTTATCCGGTGGATAGCCTTATCCACTTTTTGAACAACCGAGGCCAGGCCTTAGCAAGCCAAATCTTACATATTCAATATTTGGCAAGACAAATCCTAAATCTTCAATTTCTAAATCTTGAAATCTTGAGATTCCAGATATGACCTTAAATTGTCAAAGCTTTAATTTCCAAATCTTGAGTTTTAAATAGTTGACAAGCCAAATCTTGAATCTCTCAATCTTAAATTTTTAATATTAAAAATTGGAAATTAAGACAAGTCCTAAACTTTCAAATTTTCATTATTTGGCAAGCGAAATCTTGAATTTTCAATATTTGACCGGCCAATTCTTGAATATTCAATATTTGGCAACGCAAATCCCAAATACAGAAATCTTGAGATTCCAGACCTTGAATTTTCAGAGCTTTAATTTCCAAATCCTAAATTTTCAATATTTGATAAGCCGAATCCTGAATTTTCAATAAGTCATTTCCACAGGTTTCCACAGGTCTTGCAGTCCCATATTTTAAAAGACTTTGAACTGTCTCAGTCTCGCAATTTAAAAAGTCTAAAATCACATGTTTCAATCCTCTCATCCCTATTGACAGAATGCAATTGAAAAATAAGTTGTTTTCTCATTGACAGAGTTAGTGAACATTTTTTACCTTCAATTTTCACCTTCATTGTCACCAGTGGAGGGAGATTTGGAGAGTCAAAAGCATCAAAACTTCCAGCACTCACTTTAGTGGAACGATTGCCCCGATACAAACATCCAGCAAAATATAGGGTCACCTAAAATGCAAAAACCTTTAAATATTAATTAAAACCATAAAAAATATTGCTGAACATCCAGTCATTTAAACTATTAGCTTAAATTACGGAGGGTCTAACATATGGGTGGCAGAATGTGGGGGATGCACCATTTTTTTCCTGATGGGATGCAGGATGGAAAAATTGGAAGAAAAACACCTCTCAGAGGTTAAATTCTATGACAAAAGTGTCACTGGCAGGGAAAAACAAAATTACACGAAAAAATCCTGTCCTTTGCAACACTATGTGAAAAGGTGTTGATTAAACTAAGGACAAACTCATGTAAGCCAAATCATGCACAGAATCAAATCTTATACAAAATCAACAGCACTGTAACTGAAAGAAACCTTCAAGGAGCCCCTTCCCGCACCTCATCTCATGTTACAAGGGGAACCCCCCTAGCTTTCGAATCTCTTTATGATGGCCAATTCACATTATCAACTCAGTTGATAAAACCAAATTATTCTGTAATACTCCCTGAGCGATGCAGCACCATAGTTTCTTTAGAAACTTACCCCCTTTATCCCTGAAAGTCATCCAGGCTTGTAAAAGCTATTAGATGTAAACAGCAGAAGTCTCTGGTGGTATGTTAGCTTGGAGAAGCTTGGTGACTCATCAGGCCAAAAAACACTGATTTACCAACAGTAAATTAAAATACTTTGAAAATGTGGTGGGATCGGAATAGCACATATAGAGGAATGACAGGATGGAGGAAAAATTGGTGGCAGGAAGTGGGATTTCCAAACCCTATTTCTATTTGAAGACCCTCATGATGTGGTGAATGATGACAAGCCAATACTTTTCTTAGAATTTACTCTTAATAAAACAAAAGTATGATGGAAGAACTTAAGTAAACTATAAAGTGCAGCAAAACAAACCACATTTTCATCCACAGTGTTACCTGTCCAGTCTTACTGGATAAGGCCTTGGTGCAAGATAAAGGTAGCTGATCTGGAGACATATTTTGACTGGTTAGATTCTTGAACTAATTGATTCTCCCTGTAACCTGCCATTAGTTTTAGACTGGCTGTAAGTGCGTAGGTGCTGTCATTGAATGGTTTTCCCTAGAGATCAACAGGTGATAGTTTTGAAAAGGGTACCAGCCTTAAAATGGTGGAAATCTTAGTCAACCAAATCATGTGTCTTCAGACCAACTCTTTCCTTGTGCCAGGGTATAACTGGCTAAAAGGGACAGGCAGCTCTAGGGCCAAAAATAAACAAACCCATTACCTCTGGAATAACATAATGCCCTGCTATAACCAAGGCACCCAAGAGGTTATCACGACCATCATTTCTCTGCTCATAGATTGGCACCTGTTACATGTAAAAAAAGAGATAAAATATGGAAGAGGATCTTTTGGTTTGAAACAGAGCAAAACTTAAGATATTTCAATAGCTTGAGACACAAACAAATGTCCTGTTCGGGTAATACTCATCAAGTCTCTGCACGCCAGTAGGCGCATAAGGTTGGTTCGGGTAATACCATATAAACGTAAAACATCAGGGTTCTCCACTTTTTGGTAACTGTCTGATTAACTAGTAAAAATTTTAAAAAACGACCTCTGGCTGAAATGATTAAAAATTACGAGCTTTCGACTGCCCGAACTGCAGTCTTCGACGGGTAAAAATGAATGAATAAAAAGCGCGAATTGCGAAATTATAAAAATGTATTAATAATTATGAATGTTTGTTAAAAAGAATGTTGTATTGTGCAGGTAACGGGCAAGAATTGTTATCAGCGTTAGGTGTTACTCTGGTACGCCACGCTTCTAGTGTTCTTCTGGTTCTGAAAGAGCCTTTGTCTGATTAACTGTTGCATTTTAGAATACAGTTACGTGTAATGAATATAAATATTATGTGATACTAGTCAAGAGCAACAGTAATGTTGGTCTTTTACAGAAGAAATCCCTACCCCTTCCACAGAGGGTCTCTAACTTTCAACCCCCTCTCCCACCACTGGCATCGGCCTCTGGAAATTATGTTTCATTGGCTTTTGACAACTTCTCCCCAATTGGAATTTCCAATAACCCTCCTTGTGGTGGATATTGATATTTTCTGAATGGCCAACAAAATAAGCTTGATTTCCAGCCATTCTGAGACTCTGGTAGTCATTCCCCTCCCAACAAATGAGTGCGTACGGGGCAAAGAATGGTGGCTCATTAAACAGATAGAAATCAAGCCTAATAACAATGCACAATGAACTAAAACCATTGAATTGCAATCAATTGCAAATGCACAATGTATTAAATAATGGCAGTTGAAGACTAAATCACCCACACCATACCTGTGACCCAGTAAACACAACAGACTTTCCAAGGCTTTCCAGCATAAATGACAAGGCCGATGCACTGTAAGCCATAGTATCCGTGCCATGTATCACCACAAATCCATCGTAGTTACTGTAGTTTTCTTTGATGTCCAGTGCTATTTCTATCCAGTCACTGATTGTCATGTTTGATGAGTCTTTAATTGGACAATATTCTTTGATGTAGTACAAAACTCGCACTCCATGTGGTGATATGCTGTTAAATACCGGTAGTTAAGAAGTAATTTTTTGTGCTAATTTTTAACATGAGTACCAGTTATTTTTGCTTTTATGAAAGATAACAGGGGTCAGGGGTGGATCCAAGATTTTTCTTAGGAGGGGGTGCACCTCTAAGGAATGACATCACTGACTGCTGAGGTAAACAAATTTTAAGAGTGAATACGAAGAATAAGGCTTCATCTCAGGGGGTGTGCACACCCGCTGCACCCTCCCCTAGATCTGGGGGGTGGTGGATTGGGTGACTAGCAGGTCCCCTTTTGAGAAGCAAAACACCAAAAAATTATTGAAAACAGTTGTGAATACTAATGGCAGAAATAAAGGGACGCTTGATCTCTGGACAGGTATTGCATGATTTTAATTTCTACTTTGTCGCATTGCTCAATCATGTTCTAATTCTCAAATTGCAACATTTTGAAACATGCTTCACTAATTCTCCAATCCCAAGGAACCAGCCATCCTGTTGAAAAATCCTGGATCTACCAAATTATATGTCACTGTAAGCCAGTGGAAATCTTCAATCTCTTTATACTTACTTTTAAATTTGTTTGGTACAGACTTTAAGACAAAGCAGAACTAAAACCATAGTCCAAAAGTGCTAAAACTAAAATAATTATTGTTTGTGTATCATGGCCAGAGCATAGTTAAGTCAGAGGGAATCAAGACAAGGTTGATAAAAAGACCAATATCAGGTTGAAGTTCATGAAAGATGTTGCATTGATGTGTGAATAGACATGAATTTTCATTATATTGAAATAAGAGCTTTACTGGGAAATACACCTCTTGAAAAATTCATACGAAACCATATCTGGGACAAATTTCTATATCCTCACTTAATTAACAATTATTCACCAAAGTGGAGGTAATTATGTACCAATTTCACCGACACTGAGGTGAATAATATTGTTTTAGTATATACCACACAAGCTATTAATATTAACTAGCGGACCAAAGACTAACTTTATTTGTGACAATACACCGACAAAAACCATTTTATTTTTCTTTGGCTGCTAAAAGGTGAATAGTACAGCTAATCACCTCTGAGCTAGCCAATCAGCATGCACAAAAAGTACCGTTCACTTGTGTGGCATATACTGATGATTTCATTGATGTCAAGTTTGCCTCTTAAATTGTACGTAAATTTGTTGGATATGATTAAAACATCTTCGGGTCTTCCTTGAAAGTCTTCACGAAAATGTTCAGCAATGTTTATGTGACCTTCAGAGATGTTTTGGAAAATCTTTGGAGATCTTTGGAAAGTTGTAGTCAGAAATAACCTGTCGTCAGTACGTCTATATAATAAAAAGAACATGACATGTTCTGTTAGCTTGAAGATATGAATTTTATTTTCTTGTGGCAAGAACAATAAGTCAGTCATTTACTGCGCTCACTTTTGAGATATAATTGTTCTTGCCACTTGAACATGACATTTCTCTCTTCTCACCATGGTGTAATATCCTCTATATCTAAGTTTTTAAAGCAATATTTTATGAAAATGATTGCAGCTAGAGGGCTTGAAATTAAAAAAATTGTTAGGTCTCCTTTTGGCGACTAACTGGAGAAACATAGTCGCCAGATGCAAATTTTAAGTCGCCAGTTTGTTTAATCAAAATAATTATTATGTTTGGGTTCCGCTTGTTGAAAGTGTTTGATATCATCTGGTATGGCATGGACACTTTCATACAATAAGTATGAAAATGCGAAAACAAAGAAATGCATACTTCTACAAAACAATCTTGCCAAAACTTGAAAAGTAAATAAAACTTTCAAGTCGCTATCTTTGTAGCTAACAGGAGCCGAACGTGTCTGCTCGTACGACATTGTACAAAGGAATCAACATGGCCGATAACCATTCATTACCAGATCTCCTCTTTTCAAGTGAAACCACTTGCCACTATAAGGTGCAGTAGATGACGCGATAAAACATCCTGCTGGATGTTAAGCAACCCCTTGGCATCCTCTTCATTAACCAAGAGAGAAGTATGGAAATGTTTTAAATCTTCCTGAATCCTCGCATACTAATTTATTCTCCATGCTGATTTAAAACGTCACATGTGTTCGCACGGAACCGAGAAAAATTTTTGCGAAATTCAATCACTTTCGTTCAGCGGTCTTTTTGCAAAATTCTGCGGCTCCTGTGCAGTTCCAAGAGAGAAACTCTAATGACGTCGCAGAAAATATTGCAAACAGGAGTCTGTTAAGTCTGGAGGGAACGTGGCTTTTTTATACGATTTGGCCCATTCTTTTACGACGAATGCATTAAGCAGGACAAGATAAGATGTTTATTTTAACTTTAATGCTTTATTGTAATATTTCTAACTCATCCAAAATTCAGGTCGCCAAAGTGGCGACTAAACAACAACTTTAGTCGCCAAGGAGAAAAAGCTAGTTGCATTGACAAACGTATTGGTTACAATTTCAAGCCCTGAGCGAGTAAGAAAATATTGTTTTAAATAACACAAGAAAATAAAATTCAAATCTTCTGGCATCTTTTTGTTACACAAGCAAATTGATGAAACATGTACAAACACCCATGAAAAAGTGCAAAATAACGTCATCAATTTTTCCTCACCAGTGAGGTTATGGAGAATATGCTACTCAGATCCCAGATATAGTTTTGTATGAATTTTAGAAGTGGTGTATTTTCTAGTTATTGTAAAGAACTTATCTGGACTATTTAATAAAGCAATATACCTAAAAGCAAACCACTATAAGTGACACAACTTGCAGACTTAGGCTGCATTCCTTTGGGGTGATCCGGATCTGGATCAATGATCCAAGATCTGTCTGGATCATGGTGCATCAAAGGAACCGGCGAATCTATGACCAGAGTGGATTCACCGGTTCCCTTGATGCACCATGATCCAGACAGATCTTGGATCACTTATCCTGATCCGGATCACCCCAAAAGAATGCAGCCTTAATTCTCATTTTGATAATTTCTAACTTTTATTGTGCCTTTCAATAACATACGGACTCTAAAATTCAAAGTTCAACCAACAAATGCATTTTTCAATACCATCAATCAGATGTTTGGTGGCTCCTCCCTGCTTCCAACTACAGCCGAGTGCAGGGTAATCAAATCAAGCCGTTGAGCACAGTTCAGACAGCGAAGATGGAAGCTGGGAGGATCGGAGCTGCCAAACATTTGATTGACGGTAGCAAGAAACACATTTTGTTGGTTGACTTTTAAATTTTAGCGTCCACATTTATGTAAAGAGTTTTAACTTTCTTCCTCAAATTTTCAGTTACATAAAGGGTTTGCATTTTGCAAATTCAACAACTCTTAAATGTTTTGGAAACTTTGTCCCATATTAAGGATGTGTCCAGTATTATTCAAGTTTTAGACAGTAAAATATGCACGAGTAAGACTTCCATAGAGAGGATATCAATCACATCAGCTATTGTTCTTCATGCCCAACCAGAAAACGACTTGTGAAACACAGAGCTAGTGACATTTCAATAACAAAACAATGTTTCTAAACAGATATCTTCCCTATGGTAACATAACTGCCAAGCTAAAATGTTACACTTTTATAGTCCAAAGTTTAACTAATGTATACTAATTAAAGTTATAATTCTGCATACAAGTAAAACTGCTTGATCTTAAGCTGCGAAAAATTAATTTTTTCCTCGCCATCATTAAGATATCTATGAACTCTGCCCCGCTAATTGGCTATGGATATTTGGCCCATTATGTTGTTTTAGAAAATCTCCATACCTCCTTCACGGAGTTTTTCAAGGCCCATGCCACCCCTCTGTAAATAGCGAAGCGCGCGAGTGACGTCATGATTCAGACAAGACTCAGACAAACAAACTGGAATGGTGGATGATTTTGAAGATTTCTTTAAGAGCAAAAGCTGGTGTTCGTAAAACACTTGTGAAACAAAAAATTTTGCTTACATTCCCTGTATTTCCCTCAGAACAAGTTTATGTCGACTGAGTCTCGCGGGGAATTCAGTGATTTGCATTCTATTTTTAGACTTCGCGCGCTTCGCTATTTAAATTAATCTTCATACAGTTCTTTAAGTCATACCGACCCCCCCCCCCCCCCTTCTTTCTACTTCACAGAAACTTTTAAAAGAAGAGCGGCCAGTCATTCATATCATCTGTCACGTTGGCATTTAATTTAAATGAGCGCTAGGAATGTGAAATTTGAAACATTTCAAGTAAAAGTTCCCACTGAAGGCGCAAAAGCACGCACGCAGTTAATAATTACGTAACAAATGTTCTTGGAAGTGAAGTGTTCGTTCGTTGTTGCTCACGAAACATATCTATAACAGTGTACTGTCATCATTAATGAATACTAACAATATCACTTTCACTACCTGTATAGAAAACAAACATTTCATGATACAGCTCAGATATTGACACAATACAAAGCGAGTTCACTTACGGCATAGCTAATTCTTCCAGTGAAGAGTTCGAGCCGGGCGTGTTGTTGACATTTTCGCAGCAAGTAGCTTTCGATCTTTCCGTCTGGTCGATCTTACTGTATTCCTCATCGTACAACATAGGAAGGCGTTTAATTTGCGTCTGAAGGAAGCCAGTTTTCGGTTGATATCCTATTGATTAAAACATAATTTAACACATCGATCGTCGACAAGTTAATTTCTAATCGACTATTCAGCTCGTAAAGCGCAAGCCAGATAAGACGCCGGTCAAAATCTTCGCGTAATATTCACCTCCATCTGTCTTCTTCATGCCGATTGTTCCTCCCGTGTACAAAACCAAGACTCTTGCCTCTCGAACGTGCTTTGTCATCGTGGAGCTTTCCATGATCTTCGAAGAAACACAGCACAGTTATTCGATGTTTACGTTACGCCGCCTTCCCGCCAAAGCTTCCGGCGAGACTGAAGAAGCTGAAAGTTCATCTCGCGCCTGTCACGTGGCCGCCCGCTTTGCATCACTGGTTTGATGTTGTTGTGTCACATGCGTCGTAGTTGTCAATGAAATTTTGTTGTTGTTATTGTTGTTGTTTACTATTTTTATTTTGTCTAACATAACTAGTAATAATGAATTCACAATTTTTGGGAATGAACTTTGACAAAACTCCACAACAGTGGCATAAACATTTCTGCTAAGAACTTTTTTTCCAGGAAATAAAGAGAGAAGGGGCGGACTGGTGGGTGTGTTGGGGGCGTTCGGAGCCTGGTGGGACTAGCACAGACTGCTGACCACTAGGTGACACATCTCAACAAGACATGGCTGGATACCGCCCAACGTCCTTTCTAATTTTAGCTCTTTTTGCATATTTTTTTAAAATATGAACCTTCCGTCTCGGTCAATATTAGAATATTGACCGAGACGGAAGGTTCATAAACACGCGCAAAGAAGGACAAGACCAATATCTTGCCATCTTGACCGAACAAACTATGGGATAAAGAACACCAAAAAATATCTTGAAGGAAATTTTTGTTGAGGAAAACAGCGCATCCTGCCCGCTCGCGGCCCGAGCGGGCCAGATGCAGCTGCGAAATTAAAACCAGAAAATAAATCAGGCCGGAACGGGATGCGAACCTATGAACCGGTGAAGTGCTCTACCAACTGAGCTGTCCAGCCTACTGAGAGGTGTATACGTTGTGAGTTCGTAAAATACATACCCGTTGTATAAAGAGTGTATAAAGATCATAGTCCTGGATATGATCGAAGACACGCACGATTGATCATGGCAGTTATACAGTTTCATTCTTCATCGCCTGGGGTTATATTACGAACTCACGACGTGACCAGCACGGGCTCAGTTGGCTTGATAATTCAGTTGGCAGTTATGGGTTCGAATCCCGTTCGGCCTGAAATTTTTTTTTCAGGATAAGTTGTGTGCCGATAACTGCGATAATAAATAATGTCTTCATATCTTTCTCCGCAGTTCAGCTATATGATATTTCATATATTGACTTGAATTCTTCATTATCTACGGTTATATTACGAATTAAGAGGGAATTTACAACGTGGTCAGCTCTCAGTTGGCTTGATGGGTCCTTGATATATAGCTCTGTTGGTAGAGCACTGCAGATCATGGGTTCGAATTCCGTTCGGGCCTGATTTTTTTTTCTTTTTCTAGGCGTGCATCTATATATCACACCCGTCTAAGACTTGGTTTTTCTTGTCTAAGAGAATATTTGTTTAAAATTAACCGTTGTGCATCACCTTTTTGCGAGTGCGGTCTTGACACTGAATCAGTGAAACACTTCTTTTTGTTTTGCCCCAGGTATGCCGCCCAACGTAATCTTCTCCTTACCTCCGCTGCTAATATTCTAGGTGAAACGTGGTCATCCAGCAGCGATGCTAAAAAACTTAATTTTCTTTTGTACGGCGTTAAATCTGCAAATTATGATATCAACTGTGCACTATTTCGCGAAGTCCAGAGTTTTATAATCAATACTAATCGCTTTTCGATGGCCACTGTTTAACTGTTTAATTGATACATTTGTAATTATGTAAATTTATTTGTTGTAACTTAGTCTTTGTGTGCTGTTTGTGTCTGTCTGTATTTTTTAGCCTGATTATTGTATTATTGTAAGCCCCCTTGATAAGCCTAGGCGCTTTTGGGGCAAACAATAGAAAATATGTTTAAATAAATAAATTTAAAAAAAAAAAAATTTTCAGGTTTTGCTTTTCACGACTGCTCTAAAAGTTGTATATAACAGCGATGATCAATCCTGTCTTCATATCTTTGTCCACAGTTCAAATATATGATCTTTCATATATTCAATTGCGCTTGCATAGTATAGCTCATAGTGTCATCTTGCCTGCTCGGGTAGCCAATCACAGCGCATCTTGCTCGCTTCCCTCGCTTAGTTTTGGATTTGAGAACTTGATGACGTTATTTGCACACTATTGTTGCGCGAAGATTGGGTCTTGCTTCAAGCTGCCAGCTCTCTCTAAAAAGAGCAAGCTGTATCGAACAGCTCGCAAAAATTAATCGAGTGCTCGCTTGCTCGTGCTCGCAAAATTTTTACAACTGCTCATTTGCATGCTCGGATTCTGATCAAAATGTAATCGATTGCTCGAAATTTTGAGCATGATCCTTAGGGTTACCTACAGTGTTAGTCTGGTAGCTTCTTCTCTTGCAGTGTTGATATCGTCAAGTTAACTCACAAGAACTAACCTTCATGGCCGCTGTGGCGTTATTTGTTGCCAGCAGGTAGCTTTTGAAGGTGTGAGCTAGATTACTTTGCCCAAAAGAATTTTTAGTCTTAGTTTTTAAGTACTAGGTTATATAGGTTTTTAAGTATTTAAGGATAATGTGCACGGCTCATTAGAAGACCACTTTTTAGTGAAATGATCCCGTGGATAAATAACGTTTCTATTCTATTATATTCTATTGTTTCCTTCCAGTAATAACCTAGACATTCAGGCTAGAGGAAAATTTATGAAGTGCTCGTTGCTCACAAGGACAAATCCGATCACTGCCGATGGCCAAGACTCCTCCATCTCATCATCATGTCCGCGTTGTACTACCGTAGAATTCCGAAAGTAACGGCCCCCGTTACTTTCGAATTTTGCCGGCAAAGGGGACCGCTACTTACGGGTAGCCGTTACTTTCGGGTAGCCGTTATTTTCGGACAGGTAAAAAACGTTTGTAACTTGAAATGGTCTCAGACAAAGAGGGCACGTATTATGAAATTTGAAAGCTATTCCATTTAGGCATATTCCTACAATGCCATTCGTAACCAGATGAACAAACAGTAATTTACACGATTACTAAAACTGTACAGTACATTTTGACTCTTCACTGACAAATTAATTTCAATAGAGTATTGCAGCGTTCGTAAGTTTCACTCACAGAACAAATCATGTACAAACAATTCTTTAAACGTTCTTCAGTCAACGGCATTTGCTCCAAGATAATCTGAGAATTTTTACAAGTTCTAGTTTTCTAATCTGGAGTACATTGAAAAATAATTACGGTTTCATGACAAACTTTGGTGTTTTTCTTGTCTGAGTTACTTCTAGAAGAAGAGATATATTATTTGTATTTCTCTCCGGTTCCAGTTGAGTATGTTACGTTAAATACGTTCACTGTATTCCTTAAGATAAGTAAGATCGCTTTGTAAGCCGACGGAAAGTAATGCTTGAAATGAACATTAAATGCAACAGTCACAACAGTGTTTTGTTACCGTTTTGGGGTAATTTTTTAAAATGCCGTTAATATTCGGGGAGCCGTTACTTTCGGAGGGACCGTTACTTTCGGGATTTAATAGGAGAGCAAAAAATTAACGTTACTTTCGGGTAGCCGTTACTTTCGGGGGGGCCGTTATTTTCGGAATTCTACGGTAGTCTGCGTTAAAGTGTCTATACCGCCAACAGGGTTTTTATAGTTATGGTAGCTCTATACTGCGTAAAAAGGTATTCTAAGAAAAAAAATTGGATTCTGAGATTTTAACGCCCTAAGATATCGCCTTAAAGTTCCCGCTTCAGCCACGCCCAATGAAGTTGACCGTGAGTCAATGCAGAAAAGAGTCTGGGTTTCTGAATGGGTCGTGACGTCAAGTCAGGAATCACGAGATCCTTCTAGTTTAGGTAATTGTTGTTTCAGTAGTGGTGAGGACTTTTTCTCGCCAAAAAACAACCAAATTGAAGTTTGCGAAGCAATGCGGTCGTCAAGCAAGCAAAATAAAAGCATAAATCTTCGAGATATTCCTGAAGTGACGTCATTCGTCACCAATCTAACATTACGCGGTCATCTTCATTGGGCGTGGCCAAAGCGGGAAATTTAAAGCTTGATTTTATGGCAAAAAGTATCGGAATACACTTTTTTGGGTTTGAAGACATTTTTAGATGTTATAGAGATGATGAAAACCTAAAATAACTTTTTGGCGGTATAGACACTTTAAGTCCTCGTTTCTAATTCACAACTACAAGTCTGCGTTATAGAAGTCCGCGCTTTACTATAGTCCACGTTTCACTAGTCCTCGTTTTACTAGGTTTGCGTTAACAAGTCTGGGTTTTTCAAGTCCAGTCAAGGCCAGCTCCACTAGCTTCAATTGGCCATCTTTTCTTTTTAGTTGTCACGGAAAATCAATCAACCCAACCGGCGAAAGCCGTTGAAACAAAAGTTTACAAGAACGAACTGGAGAGCTCTTGTAAACTTTTGTCCGCACCGCTTTCACCGCTTTGACTGCCTCCTGAATCGACTACTCGCCCTGGGTCTCCATGGATGACTTATCAGCCGCCAGGCATCTACTCCTTTTTCCATCTACCATTTTACTTGGTTCATGCAATCTCAGTAAAGTGACTGTTTGACTCCAATGGCTTATTCTCTTTTTCATCAACCTTGTTCCCAGGGTCTCTTATCTTACCGCCTAGCCCTAGACGGTAAGATGAGAGACCCTGGGAACGAGGTTACTTTTTCATTTCTTCTCATCAATGATGCATTTGCTTAGATTATTTTGCTATGCGAATGCTCCTTATCACACCTTATTCCAAAATAGCCGCCATTTCAGTGTTTTCTTGTTTGCTTGCAAATTAGCCCTTGTTGCCTCGTTCTATAACTCTAAATTCAAAAGAATATTTTCCTTTAAACGTGGCCTGCGTAGCTGGCGGGATGCGTGAGCGGGCGAGTGGCGGCGGAGCCGCCATATCCCATCGCGGGCGAAGTCCGCGATGAATTCGCGAGCGGCGAAGCCGCGAGCGAAATTCAACTCGACTCTTCACCAATCCTCTCACGGCTTCGCCACTCGCGTTCACGGCTTGGCAACGAAAATAAATGCACTCGCGCGCGAAATCCCGCCAGCTACGCAGGCTACTTTAAACGAGGCAACAAGGGCTAGTGGGGGTACTCCCATATATGGGCTATATAGGTATGTGCCGCGGAATATGGTATAGTTTTTGAGGTTCTCGGTCCTTAAATAGGGTATCTTTTTTGACCCTTTGGTAACTGGTCCTCGGTGTGGACCTTAGATAGGACCGGACAAATTTTTGCACGGACGAATTTTGTTCCCGAACCACCTTTTTACATGGATCCGTGCAAATTCTGTTGCAGTGGTGTTTACACGGATCCGTGCAAAGTTTAGACCAGTCGCGGAATTTGATTCCAGGGCAAAACCGCGCTATCTGAGCAAAAAGTTAACGGTTCCGGTGTTTACACGAGTCCGTGCAAATATGGAACCGTGCCGGTCAAAAAGTTGACCTGCTTTTTTCAGGTCCCAAACTTGCACACTTCGCCGTTCAAAAATTCGTCCAGTTCCGCCGGTCCCGTTTAAACTCATGGTGGAACCGTGCAAGTTTTTGTCCGTGCAAAGATTGGTCCGGACCCGTGTAAACGAGGCCTAAATTGTATTATAATACTGGCGCGTGAAAACGCCCTCCT
>JAHPZR010048415.1:0-17500 GCA_019787425.1 Platygyra sinensis
AAACAAAGCGGGCACTCAGCTTCCTTCTTCAGATTTCTGAACAGCTCTCGAACATCCATGTTTCCAAATGGCAAGACCGTACTCGGCGCCTGCGTGTCTCCACTGAAGCGAAACGTCACGCGATGGTTTTCAGTTTCCTGGAAATAGCAAGGTTTTTTTCCAAGAATTTCGCGTTTCGAAGTAAACATTTTTATTTTTTGAAGTCTCTGCTGAGGGTGCGTTCGTTTGGGATATTCCGGAATAAGAATATATTCCGATATATTCCGGCTATTCTGCTCCTGGGAGCAGAATAGCCGGAATGGGAATCCAGGTATTCCGGAATGGCTTACTGTAGTTTGCGAAACGAAACCAAACGAAACGAAACCAACAAAACGAAACCAACCAAACGAAACCAACAAAACGAAACCAAACCAAACGAAACCAACAAAACGAAACCAACAAAACGAAACCAAACCAAACGAAACCAACAAAACGAAACCAACAAAACGAAACCAACAGAACGAAACCAAACCAAACGAAACATAATTTTAAAAATCATCGGCTTACACCGCTGGATCTCTGAAGAAACCTCTCTTCCGATCTCGTCCCATCATCGAGGTTAACTACTGTAAAATGAAAAAGGCATGAGATTGCACTACACAAGTGATTGCAGTAATCCTTTCCTGCCGAGAGAGAATGCGTGACCCACAGGCTTAATGCAAATGGATGTGTCGAAAACGAAGACCCAAAAACGAAGACCTAAGACTCTAAAACGAAGACCCACTGGTCTCAAACCTCTTTTTCTTCGGGGAAAGACTTTACTTTATTGTTTTTCTCATTAAACCTTTTGTTTGGCGACGCTTTACACGCCGTAGCCGTCGTGGTTTGCTAAAACTCCCTAATACGACTCCGACTACGTCACTCGTTAAAACCAATCTTTAATTTCACGATTTTGCATGCTGGGAACTGCAGTAGCGAGTGACGCATACATGGGGGGCACTTCAAGCCAACAAAATGAACAACTTTTGAGACTGAATCAATCGTGACCATCACAACGTAAACCAAATGTTTGTTCGTTTTAACTTTATACTTTCAGAGTGTCTTCTCCGTAAAATCCTCTACACTGTACAATTTTAAAATTAGTATTGAATATAAGTAGTCGCAGTGGCAAGTATTACAATTTAGAAAGCCTGAACTCTTGTTCGTTCTTATACTTTTGCCCGTTACAATAGTCATTGTTTATGGAAACAGATTTCCAAAGCCAGAAAAAATAAATACAAAAATAAATATAGCGCCCCTAATTTTTGCCTTTTTCAATTACGGCACACGTGTCTTGTTCACAGACGTATCGAAGATACGCCTCAAAATCTTAGACATAGTCATCCCTCCCCGATAAATAACGAAATACTTTTCTCCGATTATCACCTCCCGACCGAAATAAGTCCACCCGCTTTCGGTCAACAGTGAGGTTTGATTTGAATTTCACAACGCACGTTAAGACTAATTTACATCTATCAAAATAGCTTACAATGAGATTCATTCCTGGTCCCTCCAATAATTCCTCATTCCCCTGCAAAACTGAGTTGTTTGAAAACTGTTACGTCAATTAAAGATGGGAAAAGTAAAACTGCTATTAGAATGACCAGCATTTTTTCCTACAAACGCGCAAGTAAATCATTGTACCCTTCCTAAAATTTCGCAAAAAAGCGATTAAATAGTGCAACTGAGCTACCACACTTTTCCCGTCACAAGACATTCGGAATAAGGTATCGATTTTCTGTTCCACTTAAAACTCGCGGTGAAATCTCTTGCCTGTACACAGATCATAAGGCCTCCACGATATTAATTCTTTAAACAGTCTTTTCCTCACTGTATAGAAAGAATGCTAAGTTGTCGTACTCCGCAGTATTCCTCCAACATGTGCACAATGTTCTCTAATTCATAAGACCTGGCATTGTCCAATGGCGTGCTGCCAAAAACGTCGCAGAGGTATGGGTTTACTCCATGTTCCAACAGGAAAGCGACTGTCTCGGTGTTGTTCCGGCAAACAGCCTGAAAAGAGAACAAGAGGGATGCAAGACGAGCACAGCTTTGCATAAAAAGAAAAAGGTTAAAAGCTCTCTCTAAAACACAGAATTCTTAAGACTAGTATGACTGTTAGAAAGGAGATTAAGGATTAGGGTTTGGAAAACAACCGTTTTTCTCTGTGCCGCTTGAGAAGCCTGAAATTCAACTCAAAAACCAACGACGCAACGACAGAAATCCGTGTAGCGTTCCTGATTGACCGTTGCTACGTTTGGATTTTCCCGCGCAAGTAACAACCAATCAGATTCATGAGTTTTCGCCAGTTCAGGACAAGTGGTAGTACCTGCCGACGAAATGAGAGTGAAATACTGATGGTAGAATACCATAATACGTACTTTGTCTTTGGTCACTATTAAAGGAAATATGGGACCAATTCTCATCGGGGGAAGTCGTCTGGAATGAGGTTGAGATGCGTTATTGGGGTCGTCACACAACGCTTCTCGCCAATGAAGAAGCGTTGCATGACGGCCCTAATAACAGCTGGAAAGGAGACTAGATATCTGTTGACTCTAGCAGGACGGTTGGGGGGGGGGGGGGGGGGAGAGGAGAATCATGCTTGTCTTGAGAGAAGTGTCGCTGATTACTAAAGCTACAAGGGAAATTAATATTTCGCGCGCGACGCTTACCACGTGGAGAGGCGTTCTTTTATCGTAATCACAAGCATTTAAATCCACTCCTGCCAGCTGCCACACCAACAAGTCATCCACGCGATTTTTCGCCGCCAAGCGGCAGAGTTCAACAGCGGTCTCCATAGAAGTTTTCATCAACTTAGCGCCCGCCTTACGAAGAGTTTTCACGATCTCTTTATGTCGGAATTTAATTGCGTCGTCCAGAGGAGAAGTGTTGAATCTGTCTCTTACTTGTGTAGAGGCGCCGTGTTTTAACAAAAATTTAACAGCTTCGGTGTTTCCTTCTACGCACGCGATGTGAAGAGCGGTCCGGCCGTCGTAGTCCGTAGTGGAATTAACGTCCGCACCCTGTATGAAGATGAAACGTGCGCTATTTTACTAATATCGATTGATTGAGGTAGTGTTCTAATGACTAAGTTTTGCGTCAACGACAGCATTATTGAGAACCAGAACGTACTACAAAAAGCTGCCGTGTTTGAGTTACGCTGTGCAAAAGTAAGAATTCCCTGAATTCGACAAGTTTAAGTAAACTTAGGAGCTGTCCACACTAATGGGGAGCACTGAGGGATGGCGCAGTGGTGGGGGCACTCGCCTGTCACAAATGTGGCCTGGGTTAAATTCCAGCTTGGTGCTGGGTTGACTTTGTTGTAATGTTGTTCCTTCTGGTCAGTTTTCTTCTCTCCACAAAAATCAACATCTCCAAATTCCAATTCGACCAGCAACGGGCGACAAAAGTAGTTGAGACACGTTTAGAAAATGACGCTTTTCGATATTTAAGCACTTATTTATTTTATGTGAATCTAGCGTTAATTCTCGATATCCCCGGCCACCCCAATTCAATGTTGTATAGGCGCTGTGGTCTGACTGTGTAGTCTAAGAAGAAGGAAATCTACATTGTTTCGGGGGAAGGGGGGAAATACGCTAGAAAATTGACTTTTACTGCCAAGTGCCACAACACTTTTGTCGCCTACTAAGAATAGACGACCTGCATAAAACCAGCTAGGGACGATGTGGCTTCCTCTATAATTCCTCTATATAATTTATTTATTTACAATTTTTAATGCGTTTTCCCAAACGCATCTTCGCCGATAATCCACACTAATACGATCGTAAACGCTCATCGTTTTCATCAAAAACGCACGCTGCATCTGAAAACGCTGTGCAGAGCTGACACATTTGAAGGCGCTATCGGAACACGTCTGACGTCACAGCTTGTGCACGTTGTCCACTCAGACACTTTTAGCGGGAAACGGTTTCAATGTTAGATGTCATGTGACCTTCAAGAAGCCAATAAAAGCGCTGCCGTTGAGGCGCCAAAGCTTACTTGATTAAGAAGTTCTTCCAGGGTCTTCACATTTCCAGCACTTGTTGCACAGCTCATGAGCACTGGAAGGAGCGCGTCCCTGATATATTTCATCTCCTGCAAAAAAAAACCGTATCGTACCGTGAAATACCGATAAAGATTACCATTTAAGCCCTACAACAAATAAGATTGGCAAATCTCAGACACAAAAGTCCTTGCCACGATGATTCCTCCTTCTCTCGATGTAAGCCTATAAGTTTAGATGTAGGTTTAGCTGACAACGCCTTTCGCTTAGAGCACAGATCTCCCACGGCCAAGCAGCCAAGTACGTTCAGCTTCAAGCAGAGTGAGATCTGGGCATGAGATAAGGGTACACGTTCAAAGACCTGTGTGTTTCATATCACTGTTTCGGCAATATCCTGTCACTGATCATTCTCTTGATTCCCATCAAATGCCAGCTTGGCGGTATATGGATATTGTAGAGAGAAATTACACGTTGATGGGCAATTAAGTACAAACCGTCACCTTGCTGTTGCTTATCTGTAGTGAAGAAGCCACGGCTGCAATGAATGAGTTATCTTTGAGAGAAAACTGTTCCCGGGTATGGGCCACAGTAAGTTCGCCTCGAATATTATTTCGCATCAACTGAAAGCGAAAAAGCGAAACACAAATCAATAAAATCAATAAGAAAATTGCTTTAATTTAAATTTGTTCTTGCATGTTCAATTTAACGTTGCGTTTGCTGAATGCAATGTACTCTTAACCAATCAGAGCTAACACCCAGGTTTTCAAACAATCAGCATCAAAACCAAAATCAAATGCGACTTCTTTGGGACCTGGTTCATATGCTTGATCAGTTCCAACTGAATTATTGGCATTGAGTTCTAATTGGTCATTGCTAGCAAAATTCCACACGGTCAAGCAGCAATATTGCACACAGCATTGCACTTAACATGTACAACCACTGGATCTGTTAAGCATTATTGTTCTTCATAGCGAATACCTCTTGTTTTTGGTTCCAGCTAAGCTCTGTCTTTCCCAGCACGTAAGACAGTTTTGTGAGAGCAGCTTCAGGAGTCATGTCTGACCCAGGAATTACCCCAGCATCTAGCAAAATCTGGTAAAAAAAAAAAGAAATGTTCTTAGTAAGCAGTAATGGCCACACTAAGAGAAAGTATTCTCACTTGGAAGAGAACGTTATGTAGATCATTTTCAAGTGGCCTTTTGCCTCTGTGTCAAGTCGAGTCTTTGTGTGAAACCATTCATGTGAAAATGCATTGCAACTAAAGGTTATTTTCACAGAAATCATACTCATTTTCATATGGAAGGGTTGCACGAGGACTAGTTATGAAACAGAGGCACAAGGGAAATCTAAAATGGCCTATTATATTGGAAGCCAGGCAGTGTACTGGTTAGTGTAGTGGATTTCAGATCAAGCAGTCCAGGGTTGAAACCATCGAAGTCAGTGTGTCATGAGTAAGAAACTTTGTTCTCATAGTGTCTCTCTTCACCCAGGGGTACCGGCAGATTTCATACTGGGAGTAACACTAACATTCCAGGTAGTCACTTGAAGGGATAGACCAGAAGGCCCTTCTTCCCTCTGTCACATTTCATGCACCATACACTTCTTTTTTTTTAAAGTCACATAAAGAAGACACTTTTTTTTGTTTAATTGCAAAGAAAGATGAAGAAAGAAATATTTAATCATGTGGACACCGGGAGTCGAACCCGGGTACCACGACTCAGGAAGCACTCACTGATCCACTACGCCATCGGAGCGCCAGCTACCAAATTCGGTTTTTTTTAACTTTAAATACTACAAGTCTAAGTTAATGTAATAGTGTGTCACCCAAACCACAAAATGAAAGCTAACCGCAAGCAAACCGGGATGGAACTAACCGCAAGCAAACTGGGATGGAGCTAACCGCAAGCAAACCGGGATGGAACTAACCGCAAGCAAACCGGGATGGAACTAACCGCAAGCAAACCGGGATGGAACTAACCGCAAGCAAACCGGGATGGAGCTAACCGCAAGCAAACCGGGATGGAACTAACCGCAAGCAAACCGGGATGGAACTAACCGCAAGCAAACCGGGATGGAACTAACCGCAAGCAAACTGAGATGGAGCTAACCGCAAGCAAACCAGGGTGGAACTAACCGCAAGCAAACAAGAGTGAAACTAACCGCAAGCAAATATATAGTGTATTACTTTGTATAAAGGGTCATGAAACGTCACAGAAGGATGAAGGGCCTTCTGGTCTATCCCTTCCAGTGAGTACCAACATTCCATTATGGGAATGAGAGATCAGCGTTATTCACATTAATCGACCACTGCAGTTTAACGTTCCCCTTGCATGAAAAAAGCGCAGTTTGTTTCATAAGGACAATCTAACTAATAAAAAAAACAAAAACACAAAAAATAAAGCTGCTTTCCAAATGGAAGTTAAAAAAACATGGTAATATACCAGTATACATTTATATGTATCACTCTTACCTTGCCTGTTGCATACTGATCAACTACTGGTCCATGAAGACATTGGGTACAGTTGATAATCAACACACCACGTCGCGTGGCGTTTTTTATTTCACTGATAAGATCGTCCCTGTTATTAGGTGCATTTCCGGAACCATACGTCTGCAGGACCACACCCAACATGGGAGGCTTCAGAAATGCACTTACCTGTGGATTGTGTGATATACAAGTTAGATGTGACATGTCTAGTAAGTTCACGTTGATAGTTTAGTTAAGAAAGCAGCTAAGAAAATTTATTTCCTTGTGCAACTTAAACGTGCACGTGTTCCAGCCAAGGATCTCGTCGCCTACTACTGCGCATGTATTAGATCTTCCCTTGATTACACTTGTCCAGTTTTTCATTATTCTCTATCTCAGTATTTACAGTCGGAGTTAGAAAGTGTTCAAGCTTGTTCAGAAAAGAGCTCTGGTGTGTATTTTTCCTAGAATGCTGTACGGGGAAGCGTTAGAGCGCGCCTCTTTGACCTCTATCAGAGAACACCACGAAGACATTACAAAGTCGTTATTTAGATCAATCAGCGAGAATCAGGACAGTAAACTACATCACCTAATCCCTGAACCCTACAGCCCTCATTATAATTTCAGGCGCCAAAGAACGTACAATGTACCAGCAGTCAAGACAAAGCGATTTGCTAATTTGTTTTTCGTGAAGTGTGTGGCTGTAACCAACTCAAGTTCAGATGAATGAGAACCTTTTAATAGAACTTTAAGTCAATATATTTATATTTGTATATGTGTAGTCTGTAAATAATTACGCAATTCAGTATTTTACTGCGATGTGATTTAATAATAAACCAGTCTATTTTTAACAGGATGAAGGAATGGGAGGTGTGAACAAAGGAGAATTTACTTTAATTCGTAATTGATCTATTGTAGGTTAGTGCAGTTCTGAACATAACTGCTGTTGGTGAATGACGTTTCTAAAACCTGGGAGGAAGTCATCTTTGGAGTCAAGTGGAAGATCTTTGTCTGTCAATGGTGTTAATTGACAAACCTGATGAATCTTGCAATAAATCTAAACTAATCAATTTAACAAACTAGACTTACATGTATGTCCAACACCAACTCACAAACATGTTAACAACATTAATTAACATTAAAATGAACAATACTCTGTTGACTTACAGTTTCAGCTGTGATACCAGGAAACAGCCTTAGTAGGCCAATGTTAGGATTCATGTTGGTGTGAACTGTAAACTTGCTGCCATTGTTTGAACGAAATATTGCATCCCACTGGACTGCAAGAAAACAATTTGCAAAAAAAATCACAAACATGCAATCAGGTAGAGTTTGAAGAGTTCCCCGGTAAAGAGTTACAACCTGGAAGCAGTGATACATAGCTGGACAATGTACCATTTCATCAGTGTCCAAGTAACACTTTGAAAATAGAGGAAGTGTTACAAAGAGATGTTAAGCAAGACATCTCCAATATATTGTTGCACTTGTCTGGGAGGCGCGGTGGCCTCATGGTTAGTGCGCTCGTCTCCGGATCGAGTGGTCCAGGTTCGAGCCCTGGCCGGGGACATTGTGTTGTGTTCTTGGGCAAGACACTTTACTCTCAAGTGCCCCTCTCCACCCAGGTGTATAATGGGTACCGGCAAATTTAATGCTGGGGGGTAACCCTGCGATGGACTAGCATCCCATCCAGGGGGGAGTAGAAATACTCTCAGTCGCTTCATGCTAAGGAAACCGGGATAAGCTCCGGCCTGATGGGCCACTTGGCTCGTATGCAGACTTTACCTTTACCTTGTCTAACAACATAGTGGATTATTATGGAAAATCTGGAATCATCTATCAGGGACTACAAGAAAAGAAAACTTTGCAAAAAATCCTAATCATGGATGGGCCTGCAGCATTAGGGTAATGGCAGTAATTCTTTGAGGTCTTGTTCTTGCGCTTTCAAAAACTCCACAAAGGCCCAAAGCGAGAAAATGCTGCTAATCAAACCTTCACACACAGGTCTCACATTTACCATTCGCCACCCCTAAATCTTGAACTTCTTCCATATTATTTTCCAAATCATCAATTTGCAATATTTGGCAAGGCCAAAACTCAATTTTCCCAATCTAGAATTCCCCACATTTGGCAAGCCAAATCTTGAATTCCTAGCCACTCTCCCACCATCTCTGAACTAATTTTTCCACCATTCACTCCAACCCCTCCTCATTTTTCTCAACCCTCCGCCAACCCCCCCCCCCCCCCCCCCCCCCTCATCACCCTGAGAATTGAACCCCGGCAAATTTTATCCTGGGCTCCTCCAAAAAGGTGGCGCTTGGGCTCCTTGAAAATACCTTCTATGGCAACAGCCTTGATAAAATCTTTGAAATTCTTAAATATTTGGTAAATGCCCAAAATTCTTGAATTTTCAATGTTAAGCTAAGGCTAAGCTCACTTGAATTTCAAAACTGGGGTGTGGGGGGGGAAATTTTTATGTAACAATTTTCATAATGTCTTGAAGTTTTCAATATTTGACCAGGCCAAATTTTAGCAAATTTCAATATTTGCCTCTAGTCCAAATCGCATTCTAAACATTTTGGGACAAGCAATCCTTGAATTTTAAATCCCTATGCGTAAACCAAATTAGTGATTTTCCAAATCTCAAATTTTTAATGTCTGGTCTTGCAAGCCGAAATCTGTGTCTTACTCAATTTAAAATCTTTTCAATATGTTGAGTGCATGTTATTTCAATGGATCTGGCATACCCGAGATCTTGTATGCGTCTACATCAGTAATATACTATAGACCCTTGCTCAGTTAAAATAGCTAAAATTAAAACACGTATACACAGTGCACTAGTAAAGAACACCTCTATAATTTAGTAACCCTGCAAATGTTACGGACGTTTGTGATTGACTGGAGAGTATAATGCTATAACTCGAATAGTCAATAGTTGACAAGGACAATTCAAAGAGGTAATAAATGAAAAATGTAACTGCAAATTGACAAGCCCCTCTTCCAAGGGGTTGTTTCGCCATCAGTAACTGCGTTAGGCGCTCCAGTCTAGCTTCTGTCGCAAGCAAACAAAAATCCCTATTTCCAGGCCTCTAAAGTGAGACAAAGGATCTCGCAATTCGGAGCAGACATAGTTCCCATGTTGTCCCATAACTCCCATTAAACTCATCAGGGCAGTAATAGATGAGGTTTGGGGGATTGGTGCTTATACGCGATGGTGGAAGGAAAGCGTGCCCCAGAGCTGAGAAGCACCAGGTAACCATCGGCAACCTGTGAGGACGGCAACCCACCATACCAGCCCCGTCACTGGACTAGGAAATCAGTGGAGAATAAGCCGACAACATACTCTACTAAGGGCGGGAAAAAGGGGGGCGGGGCGCAGAACACAGCACAAAGGCCTTGCGCCATAGCACACCTCATCTATATTGCACAATGAGGTCGCAGAAATCTGAGCCCTGCTAATACCCAGCAACCCTGCCTGCACTTACCGGCTGCGCCCGCAGCAGAGTCTGAGCCACCCTGGAGACGAAGACCGCTGACGGCATTGCCTCCCACTTTAACTTCTGCCTAAATTACGATCTATAGCCACATATCAATAGACTGCATGTGGTAGATGGTTCTTGTTTAAGACCAAAACTGGGAATTTCAGTATTTGTCAATTGAGATTAAAAGTAAATCAGGGGTGGTAAATGGTCCTAACAAGACCATTATTCTCTCTTTTTTTGTAGGTTTCGCACAAGTCTTGCAGGTCCCATATTTAATTTAAAAGACTTTTGAACTGTCTCAGTTCTTGCCATTTAGAAAGTCTATAATCACCTGTTTTAAATCCCCCTCTCCCTATTGACAGAATGCAATTTTACAACCAGTTGTTTTCTCCTTGATAGTAGTTCGTAAACTTTATTTTTTACCCTTCAATTTTCACCCTTCATTGTCACCATGTGGAGGGAGTATTTGGAGTAATTCAAACGCATCAAAACTTCCAGCACTCACTTTATGGAACGATTGCCCCGATAACGAAACATCCAGCAAAATACAAGGGTTCACCTAAAATGCAAAAAACCTTCAAATATTGATTAAAACCATCAAAAATAGTGCCTAAACATAGAGTCATTTTCAACGATTAGCTAATGACAGGGAGGAGTCTCACACATATGGTATGGCAGAATGCAGGGGCGCAGCACATTTTTTCCTGATGGGATTGCAGAATGGAAAAAACAAAATGGAAGAGCAATCACCGTCGCAGAGGTTAAATTCTCACCGCCAAAGTTTCATTCACACGGCATGGAAAAACAAAAACTGCCTGAAAAACAAACCCTGTCCTTTGCAATCACAATGTTGGAAAAGGTGTTTGATTAAACTAAGGACAACACTCATGGAAGCCAAATTTTTACGTACAGAATCAAATAATTATTCTTACAGAATCATCAGTACTATAACGGAAAGAAACCCTCAAGGAGCCCCTCCCCACACCTCATCTCGTGTCCACAAAAGACACTCCCTAAAAGACATCCTTCTAAAAAGCTAAGATGTGAACAGCAGAAGTATGTTGTGTGGTATGTTTGCTTGGGAAAACTTCCGTGACTCAATCAGGCTCAAAAAAACACTGCTTTGGCTAACATTACTCTGTAAATTTATAAAATACTTTGAAAGTGTGGTGGGATCGGAATGACACATATATGGAGGAATGCAGGATGTGGGATTTCCAAACCCTATTTTTATTCAAAGACCCTCACAACCATGGTGAATGATGACAATCCAATAATTTCTCTCAGAGTTGACTTTAATAAAACAAAAGTATGACTGTCCGAACTTAATTAAGTAACTAAGAATTCATTAGTTTTAAGTGCAGCAAAACAAAACACATGTTCATCCACACAGACACCTGTCCAGTCTTAGTAGATAAGGCCTGTGGTGCAAGATAAAGGTAGCTGCTCTATCTGGAGACTTATATATTTAACTACTTTGACTGGTTAGATTCTTGAACTAATTGACCTCTCCCTGTAAACTGTCATTAGTTTTAGACTGACTGTAAGTATGTAGGTGCTGTCATTGAATGGATTAGCTAGAGATCAACAGTGATAAGTTTTGAAAAGGATACCAGCCTTAAAACAGTGGAAATCTTATTCAACCAAATCATATGTCCTCAGCCAACTCTTTCCTTGTGCCAGGGTGTAACCAGCTAAAGGGACAAGCACTATTGGGACAAAAATGAACCAACCACTTACCTCTGGAATAACATAATGCCCTGCTAATAACCAAGGCACCCAAGAGGTTATCACGACCATCATGTTCTCTGCTCGTAGATTGGAACCTGTTAGATGCAAAAAGGGATACAATATGGAAGAAGTTGTTTTGGTTTTAGAAAGAGCAAACTAAAGATATTTCAATAGCTTGGGACACACAAACAAATGTCCCTGTTCGGGTAATACTCATATAGGCCCTGCATGCCAGTAGGCACATAACGTTGGATAGGGTAATTTCCTGTTCGGGTAATCGCCATATAACGAGGTATCAGGGTTCTCTGCTTTTGGGTAACTGTCTGAATTAACTGTTGCATTTTAGAATACAGTTAGGTGTAATGAAACTTAAGGGACACAAGTCAAGGAGTCAAGCACTGGTTGGTCTTTTATAGACGTCATCTCACATCCCTTGCACACAGTCTCCCACCAGCTAGCATCAGCATCTGCAAATCATGTTTCATGGGCTTTTGAACGAACGCCTAACTGGAATTTTCCAATAATCCTCCTCAGGGTGGATATTGATATTTTTTGGAATTGTCAACAAACTAAGCTTGATTTCCAGCCATTTTGAGACTCTGGTTGTCGATAATCCTTCTCCCAACAAACAAATACTAGTGGGGCAAGGAATGCACCAGCTCAAGTTTACACAGTTAGAAATCAAGCCTATTAACAATACACATTGAGCTAAAATCATTGAATTGCAACCAACTGCAAATGCACAATGTATTAAATAATGGCATTTTGAAGACTAATTAATCACACCACAGACACTAGTGCACAGTCACCACCAACAGACTGTCCAAGGCTCTCCAGCAATAACATGACAAGGCCGATGCACTATAAGCAATAGTGTCGGTGCCTATGGTATCACCACAAATCCATCATAGTTAATGTACAGTTTTTCTTTAATGTGTCTCCAGAGCCTATTATCTTATCCAGTCACTGATTGTCATGTTTGGAGGAGTCCTATTAATTGGACTATACTCTTTGATGTATGTACAAAACTAACGCGCTACTCCATGTGGTGATATGCTGTTGAATAATTAAGATGTAATTTTTTTGTACTAATTGTCAACATCAGTACCAGTTTATTTTTCGTTTGACAGAGTATAGGGGAGGATTTACTGGGGCAGTGGATTGGGTGGCTGTTGGGTTTGCCCTACCCATTTGAGAAGCAAACACCAAACATTATTGACAGAAAAGGTTGTGAATATTATGGAGGGATAAAGGGAAGCTTTCTGATGGACAGGTACTTCATGAGTGTACAACAGTTACTGTATATCTACTACTGACATCAAAGAATATTGTTGCATTGCTAGTAGTTTTAGTGAAACATTTTTCAATTAGTTCCAATTCTCACACTGCAACATTTTTGAAACATGCCCCGGTGATTCTGCAGTCCAAGGTACCAGCTATCACATTGAAAAAGCCTGGATCTACCGAAGTATATTGTCACTGTGAATATCTTCAATCTCCTTACTGAATTAAATGTTTGGTGGCTCCTCCTTGCTTCCGACTACTGCCAAGTGCACGTTAATCAACTGAAATCGTTGAGCACAGTTCAGACAACCAAGTCAGAAGCTGAGGGGAGCCGCCAAACATTTGATTTGATGGTAGCGAAAAACACATTTGTTGGTTGACTTTTGAATTTTGGAGTCTGCATTTAAAGCAGTAAAGAGTTTTGACTTTCTTCCTTAAAATTTTCAGTTACTTAAAGGGTTTGCATTTTGGAAATTCCAGCGCTTTTATAGTCTTGGAAACTGGTCTCATATCACGCATGTATCCAGTAGTATTCAAGTTCTAGACAGTGAAATAAGCATGAGTAAGACTTCCATAGAGAAGATGTCAATCACATCAACTATTGTTCTTCATGCCCAGCCAGAAAAGAACTTGTGAAACACAGAGCTATTGACATTTCAATAATAAAACAATGTTTCTAAAACAAATATCTTCCCTATGGTAACATAACTGCCAAGTTAAAATGTTACACTTTTATAGTCCAAAGTCTAACTTATGCATATTAATTAAAGTTATAATTCTGCATATAAGTAACACTGTCAGATCTTAAGCTGCGACAAATTAATTTTTTCCTCACCATCATTAAGATAGCTATGAACTCTGTCCCGCTAATCGGCTATGGATATTTGGCCCGTTGTGTTGTTTTAGAAAATCTCCATACCTCCTTCACGGAGTTTTTTCAAGGCCCATGCCACCCCTCTGTAAATTTAAATACATTTCTTTAAGTCATACCGACCCACCCACTTCTTTCTACTTCAGAGCAACTTTTAAAAGAAGAGCGGCCAGTCCATTCATATCATCTTGTCACGTTGGCATTTAATTTAAATGACCGCTAGGAATGTGAAATTTGAAACATTGCAAGTAAAAGTTTCCGACTGAAGACGCAAAAAGCCACACGCAGTAAATAATTACGTAACAAATGTTCTTTGGAAGTGACGTTGTTTCGTTCGTTGTTGCTCACGAAATATATCTATAACAGTGTACTGTCATCATTAATGAATACTAACAATATCACTTCACTACCTGTATAGAAAACAAACATTTCATCATACAGCTCAGATATTGACACCATACAAAGCGAGTTCACTTACGGCATAGCTAATTCTTCCAGTGAAGAGTTCGAGCTGGGCGTGTTGACATTTTCGAAGCAAGTAGCTTTCGATCTTTCCGTCTGGTCGATCTTACTGCTATTCCTCATCATACAACATAGGAAGGCGTTTAATTTGCGTCTGAAGGAAGCCAGTTTTCGTTGATATCCTATTGATTAAAACATAATTTAACACATCGATCGCAGGACAATTTAATTTCTAATCGAACTATTCAGCTCGTAAAGCGCAAGCCCGATAAGACGCCGGTCAAAATCTTCGCGCAATATTCACCTCCATCTGTCTTCTTCATGCCGATTGTTCCTCCCGTGTACAAAACCAAGACTCTTGCCTCTCGAACGTGCTTTGTCATCGTGGAGCTTTCCATGACAAAAACAGTTTATTCGATGTTTACGTTACGCCGCCTTCCCGCCAAAGCTTCCGGCGAGACTGAAGAAGCTGAATAGTTCATCTCGCGCCTGTCACGTGGCCGCCCGCTTTGCATCACTGGTTTGATGTTGTTGTGTCACATGCGTCGTAGTTGTCAATGAAATTTTGTTGTTGTTGTTGTTGTTGTTTACTATTTTTATTTTGTCTAACATAACTAGTAATAATGAATTCAAAATTTTTGGGAATGAACTTTGACAAAACTCCACAATAGTGGCATAAACATTTCTGCTAAGAACTTTTTTTCCCAGGAAATAAAGAGAGAAGGGGCGGACTGTGTGGGTGTGTTGGGGGCGTTCGGAGCCTGGTGGGACTAGCACAGACTGCTGACCACTAGGTGACACATCTCAACAAGACATGGCTGGATACCGCCCAACGTCCTTTTTAGCTCTTTTTGCATATTTTTTTAAAAATATGAACCTTCCGTCTCGGTCAATATTAAATTAGTAAATTCTCAGCTCCGACTATTGCATTCCTAGCTTTTTGATTGGCTAAAAAATCTCCGACTATGAGCCAATAGTCGGAGTTTTTACGTCATATGGGAAATAGTGCGCCAAGTTTAAAATTTTTCGCTTTGTAAAATTGTGGGAATAAAAATCGGCGGCAAAAACCCGTTTTGAGAATTTACTAAAACAATTATTCCATTCGCCCTTGTTGGATATGAGGTGATTATAACCAACTCGCGCTACGCGCTCGTTGGTTATTTTATCACTTCATATCCAACGCGGGCTCGTGGAATAATTGTTATATATTGACCGAGACGGAAGGTTCATAAACACGCGCAAAGAAGAACAAGACCAATATCTTGCCATCTTGACCGAACAAACTATGGGATAAAGAACACCAAAAAATATCTTGAAGGAAATTTTTGTTGAGGAAAACAGCGCATCCTGCCCGCTCGCGGCCCGAGCGGGCCAGATGCAGCTGCGAAATTAAAACCAGAAAATAAATCAGGCCGGAACGGGATGCGAACCTATGAACCGGTGAAGTGCTCTACCAACTGAGCTGTCCAGCCTACTGAGAGGTGTATACGTTGTGAGTTCGTAAAATACATACCCGTTGAATCAAGTGAATATGCATGAGTGTATAAAGATCATAGTCCTGGATATGATCGAAGACACGCACGATTGATCATGGCAGTTATATAGTTTCATTCTTCATCGCCTGGGGTTATATTACGAACTCACGACGTGACCAGCTCGGGCTCAGTTGGCTTGATAGCTCAGTTGGCAGTTATGGGTTCGAATCCCGTTCGGCCTGAATTTTTTTTTTCAGGATAAGTTGTGTGCCGATAACTGCGATAATAAATAATGTCTTCATATCTTTCTCCGCAGTTCAGCTATATGATATTTCATATATTGACGTGAATTCTTCATTATCCTACGGTTATATTACGAATTAAGAGGGAATTTACAACGTGGTCAGCTCTCAGTTGGCTTGATAGGTCCTTGATATATAGCTCTGTTGGTAGAGCACTGCAGATCATGGGTTCGAATTCCGTTCGGGCCTGAATTTTTTTTCAGGCTTTGCTTTTCACGACTGCTCTAAAAGTTGTATATAACAGCGATGATCAATCCTGTCTTCATATCTTTGTCCACAGTTCAAATATATGATCTTTCATATATTCAATAGCGAAGCGCGCGAGTGACGTCATGACTCAGACAAGACTCAGACAAACAAACTGGAATGGTGGATGATTTTGAAGATTTCTTTAAGGACAAAAGCCGTGTTCCTAAAACACTTGTGAAACAAAAATTTCGCTTATATTCCCTGTATTTCGCTCAGAACAAGCTTATGTCGACTGAGTCTCGCGGGGAATTCAGTGATTTGCATTCTATTTTTAGACTTCGCGCGTATTGCGCTTGCATAGTATAGCTCATAGCCCTGAGCTCATAGTGCCATCTTGCCTGCTCGGGTAGCCAATCACAGCGCATCTTGCTCGCTTCCCTCGCTTAGTTTTGGATTTGAGAATTTGATGACGTCCATTTGCACACTATTGTAGCGCGAAGATTGGGTCTTGCTTCAAGCTGCCTACTCTCTCTAAAAAAAAAGCGAGCTGTATCGAATGGTCCCATTCAAGTCAAAAGTGCTCGCAAAATTGGACATTTGCTCGAACAGCTCGCAAAATTAGTCGAGTGCTCGCTTGCTCGTGCTCGCAAAATTTTTACAACTGCCCGTTCGCATGCTCGGATTCTGATCAAAATGTAATCGATTGCTCGAAATTTTGCGCATGATCCTTAGGGTTATCTACAGTGTTAGTCTGGTAGCTTCTTCTCCTGCAGTGTTGATATCGTCAAGTTAGAAACCTTTTTAATAGACCTCCTTAAGCACTGACTCACGTGAACTAACCTTCATGGCCGCTGTGGCGTTATTTGTTGCCAGCAGGTAGCTTTTGAAGGAATGAGCCAGATTACTTGGCCCAAAAGAACGTTTCCTTCCAGTAATAACCTATACATTCAGGCTAGAGGAAAATTTTGAAGTGCTCGTTGCTCACAAGACAAATCCGATCACTGCCGATGGCCAAGACTCCCCCATCTCATCATCATGTCCTCGTTGTACTAGTCTGCGTTAAGTCCTCGTTTCTAATTCACAACTACAAGTTCTGCGTTATAGAAGTCCGCGCTTTACTAGTCCACGTTTCACTAGTCCTCGTTTTAAAAGTCCTCGTTTTACTAGGTCTGCGTTAACAAGTCTGGATTTTTCAAGTTTGGAACCTGAAAAAAGCAGG
>JAHPZR010048416.1:0-12696 GCA_019787425.1 Platygyra sinensis
GAACTCTTTTCAAGGTAAGAAAACTAATGTCCCGTTTAAGAAGCGACTTCTTAAGTCAAAACAGACTCAGATAAAAACCAGAAACTTGATGCTGTTTCAAAAGAAAAAAATCAAGTAAACTTACCTTAAAACTAGGTATAATCCATTTCTCAACAGTATTAGACATGAATGTGACTAAACTGCAAATACAACCTACAAGTAGCAGTCGTCAGCTAGTAGAAGTTGTGAATTGCCAACAGGGCGAATTATAGGTTAAAGGTTACCATATAACTTCAGAGCACCTTATAACTGAGAGGTGCCTTAAGTCCAAGCGATGTAGCGCGTCCAGTTTAAGCTGTAGACACTAAAACCTGGCTATTACATACTGAAATAAAGTGAATTGTCAAATTTTTCACAACATTTAAATGTACGTGAGCGTCCTAATCATCATTTGGGTCCCTTTTAAAAGTTAGAAGTCGAACGGAATTTGTTCGTTTGCCCTAAAATTTGTACAGTAGTGTACTTTCATACAGCTACAACAAGGGTGTGTCTGCGAATTTTTTTAAATACCTTTACCCAGTAGCGATTTTTCTACTGTTATAATAGCTTTTTGGCCTTGGAAAGCACTTTTACAAAACCTGCGAAATCCTCTTTCTGCGGGGAGGTACCAGACCCCGGGGTACCGGATCTGTTACAGGGAATTAACTTGACAGACGCCAACAGTACTCAGAATTTAGGTCCAACGATATGGTTTTAATCCAAGAACATAACCATTGCGGGATAGTGGTATCCGGCGTCCCACCACCGGGGACGTAACCGAAGAGCAATTTACAAAAAACCTGTATATATGCTAGCCTCTAATAAAAAATGATGTATTTTCGTTTAGTAATCCTAACTGCTACTGGCTGTCAATAAGCGCATTGTTTCTTTTTTTTTGGCTAGTCAATCATAGGCAAGTCAGTTATTCTGCTCGTAAATATTAACTACTTAGAACTTCAGGTAGTTCTCACTTCAAGGCGTTTCACGATAATACAGATAGACAGGTGGTTTTCATGGTTAATGGACTTTCAGTTAAGCTAACTGATGCTTTTTTGTGGTTACAAATATCAGCAAATTCTCCCCTCACACTGCGATCTCTCCATATGTTTTAATATTATTTCAAAAATGCACTCTAACTTCACTCTCAAATTGAATAATTATGGCAAATCGCAGACACGTTTTTAGCACCTTGAGTCCGGAAACTGAGGGACAAGTTAAATAAGCGAAAAACAAAATTTGCTTTGACTTCTAGCTTTCAAAAGCCAGTGATTCGGGTGCATGCATTTAGAAGACGAGCGAAATTCTACAGTTTATTTTATTTCAAATTTCTTGGTCTACTTTGATAGCCAGGTCTGCAAGATTCAATTTGATAGAGGGGTTTAGGTATCTACAGTTAAAACAGAACGCCCTACATCAATCGCTTGCACGTAAGACACTAAAGGCAAACGATAACCTGTAAAAGGCTTCTAGAAAAAGCAAAAGCTCAAGTGTTGAGTATAATTTTGAAAAAGTATTTTACAATGATAAACTCCAAATCTAACAAATTTTAAAGTCAATAGTCAAGAGCTGTTTTTAATTGTTGTCGAGAGTAATCAGGCAGTTACTTTGGTTTTGGTTTCGGGTTTTGGTTTTACTACGGTTTGTGATTGCCTGAGTATTCTCATTAGTAAGTAATAAGTTTGGTTTTGGTTTTTACCACACTCAGTTGAAAATCGCTCAATATAGTAGACATGCTCAAAATGATGAAGGGAAATAACTCGTAAATGATACTTGATAAAGATATGACTTGTAAATTAAAATAGGGTCGCATTAAAGGTGGAATCGTGAAAATATACCAAAGACTTGGAAGGAAACTATGACCGCTCTCTATAGCTTTGGCCCCTTATGAATCGATATAAACATCTATTCACAATACTTATAATGGCATGCATAACAACAGTGCAGTTTTCTCGACTAACTGAGCATTCTTCGCACTAGTTACGTAATAGCTCTGTAATTAATACCGAGGCGACTTGTTCACTTCATTCGTGATCGGTTTTCCACCCAGTTTTCCAGAGGAGCACGGATCAGGGAACCACGACCTTCCCTCCCACCCTCATCGCGTTGGTCGTACCGCTAGAGGCGACCTCCCCTAAGCCAAGCTGTTCACCTTGGTTTAGTTCGCTGGAGTAGTCATAGAAGGTCAGAATTAGCCGGATTACTGTCTTCCCCTGTCTTCCCTGTCTTCCTGCATACTAATGTGGATTTCCTGCATACTAATAAAGTGTCTTCCTCCATACTAATGAAGTGTCTTCCTCCATACTAATAAGCGTCACTCTAGTACAATACAAACAATACGCTTGCCTGGGCTTGCCCGGGCTCTTTTAACCCTGATTGGAAAAATCTATTATGTTTTTATCTGAACTCTCAGCTTTGCTGACGAGAGAGAAAATAAATCTTAGCTAACTTTTCTTGTTTTCACGCACTAAACTCTACTTTCAGCCCTAGATTTGCATACAAACTCCAACGGAGAAACCCTGGACTAGCTCTACCATTGAAATGACAACAATAGAAATTCAGAGCGCTAATTAATTATCAACACGCCACAATTAATATTTTCGAACGACACGTTTCTTGATTATTACTTGTTAATAGCGAATAAAAAAAAAATAATACACAGAGATTTGAAATGAATAAAAATACATTTATTGACAAAGAAAGCTCCAACAACTACGAAATATACATCTCAGTCATTATAAAAATCTACGATTGCGAATTAAATTGATTTCTATTTGGTCTATGAACCTAATAGACAACACAAAACAACTCTGTTTGTTCAAATAGAGTTTTTCATACTACTCCTTTGTTTTTGCAAAATAATCTCCCTGGGCTCAATAACGCCTAAAGTTATTCAAGACCGAGAAAATGAACAAGTGCTTTTCAAAGACTTTTATTGCAATCCATTTTAACTCAGTGTTTACAACTCTCTGAGCTCTAACTTGTCAAGTACTATAGTTTGTTCTTTCAATGCGGGCATGATCCAGTAACAACAATATGACGAATAAATTCAGTCTTTATCTTCATGTGGAATTTGCGGTTTTCTTAATTTATTATTAACTTTCTCCTTTTTTCTCGTATTTGTAAGGATGGCGTTGACTTTTAAGAGTGTGTCTCTGTAAGAGCGGTCCGGTCGATTTTGCTTGAGTCACAGATTTAGCTCATCTCTTGTGTGTTGTAAGACATTCATGTACCTATACTAAAACCACAATCTGTTTGATCGGATCTCTTTATTCGTCTGAGTTTTACGGAAATTAAATTTCACTCGAGCGAAGGCCTGTCGTGACACTTTTCAAGACTTAAATTTGAGACAACTTTGGAAGACAATTTACAAAAAACTACGGGGCTCAGCAAAAAACAAATACCACAGCCATGTATATTAACTCTATCTTATTCATTGAGGTGACTTTCGTGAACATCGCTTTTCGATAAAGCAAACAGGAAGACTTGAATGACACCATATCGGTTTGCTAAAGTCACACATGCGAAAACCGATCAAATTTGAGGTTAATTTTTGAAAAAGTGAGGCGTACTCAACTGATCCAACTAACATAGCTAGGAAGTAGGTGCCATAGAAAAGGTAACTACAGAAAAAAACTTTGCGGCCCGACCTTTACTAAAACTTTATAACTCCTTGAACTTACCTTATTTTCGGCAATCTCCAAGTTTGGCCACCATTTTGAAGGACTTGTCAACGTGAAGCGTAGCAGATATAAATCGAGCAGGCAGATCTAAAACCGTCAGAAATACATACGAAAGCATTCGAATGAACTTTACGTTCAATTAACAAGCGGCAAAATTTGAAATTGTTCATTAAACTTACCATTCCTATATTCCCATGCGAACGTTTCTTCCAACGATTCAAACACTACAACCAGTGTTCGAATTCCCCTCGTCGATTCCACCGTAATAATTAGCCTGTGCCACCTAAACCTCGACTCGAATGTGAAGTACGAATCAAATAACATAACCACTTTATCTTTGAGGCAACATCACGCTGGTATTTTGATTTTCTGGTGGACAAGAACTGTGATCAGGAAGCGATATTTACATCGTAAGCGCGACCGCTGACCAGCCGCTGAGTGAAAACAGTACGGCGCAGTGGCGAGGCGAGGGGTGCGGGGTGCGGGGTGCGGGTGGTTGCAGGCAGATTATCAGAAGATTTTTGGAAACGTTCGAACATATGCATTGAAGTATCATAATTAGCTTTAGAACTCTCTGTTTTAATGCCAAGGCCGGTTTCGTCTTGCAGACAACTTTTGTTTTGTTTAGTATTGCTTTTTTTTCCGTTCAAATACTAACCTGCGATCAGGCTCTATTTTCGTTTCGTTGGTAGACCTTTCCAATTGTAGCGAGCGCCGACATAAGAAGACATAAGAGCGATGGTACAATTGGGCCTGATCGCAGGTTATTCAAATACATTTCGTCCCATAAAGGGTTGACATCAATTCATAGATTTATAAATAAATCTTTACCATGTAAACAAATGTGTTCAGACAACCGTTAAACCTCTTGTATCGTATCAGTAGTAACGTGTCTAGTCTTTGCCCAGTCCCGAGAGCGTGAAGCGGCAGAGGCGCGTGACACGGCGAGACTCGCGTCTCGCGGCTTTCCTAGGCTCACAGGATACACAGGCTTTATTGACCCCAGGGAGATTATTTTGCAAAAACAAAGGAGTAGTATGGAAAACTCTATTTGAACCGGCAAACAGAGTTGTTTTGTGTTGTCTATTAGGCTCATAGACCAAATAGAAATCAATTTAATTCGCAATCGTAGATTTTTATAATGACTGAGATGTATATTTCCTAGTTAGTGTTGGAGCTTTCTTTGTCAATATTTTATTCATTTCAAATCTCTGTGTATTATTCGCTATTAACAAGTAATAATCAAGAAACGTGTCGTTCGAAAAATATTAATTGTGGCGTGTTGATAATTAATTAGCGCTCTGGATTTCTATTGTTGTCATTTCAATGGTAGAGCTAGTCCAAGTTTCTCCGTTGGAGTTTGTATGCAAATCTAGGGCTGAAAGTAGAGTTTAGTGCGTGACTAAAGTTAGCTAAGATTTATTTTCTCTCTCATCAGCAAAGCTGAGAGTTCAGATAAAAACATAATAGATTTTTCCAATCAGGGTTAAAAGAGCCCGGGCAAGCCCAGGCAAGCGTATTGTTTGTATTGTAGTAGAGTGACGCTTATTAGTATGGAGGAAGACACTTCATTAGTATGGAGGAAGACACTTTATTAGTATGCAGGAAATCCACATTAGTATGCAGGAAGACAGGGAAGACAGGGGAAGACAGTAATCCGGCTAATTCTGACCTTCTATGACTACTCCAGCGAACTAAACCAAGGTGAACAGCTTGGCTTAGGGAGGTCGCCTCTAGCGGTACGACCAACGCGATGAGGGTGGGAGGGAAGGTCGTGGTTCCCTGATCCGTGCTCCTCTGGAAAACTGGGTGGAAAACCGATCACGAATGAAGTGAACAAGTCGCCTCGGTATTAATTACAGAGCTATTACGTAACTAGTGCGAAGAATGCTCAGTTAGTCGAGAAAACTGCACTGTTGTTATGCATGCCATTATAAGTATTGTGAATAGATGTTTATATCGATTCATAAGGGGCCAAAGCTATAGAGAGCGGTCATAGTTTCCTTCCAAGTCTTTGGTATATTTTCACGATTCCACCTTTAATGCGACCCTATTTTAATTTACAAGTCATATCTTTATCAAGTATCATTTACGAGTTATTTCCCTTCATCATTTTGAGCATGTCTACTATATTGAGCGATTTTCAACTGAGTGTGGTAAAAACCAAAACCAAACTTATTACTTACTAATGAGAATACTCAGGCAATCACAAACCGTAGTAAAACCAAAACCCGAAACCAAAACCAAAGTAACTGCCTGATTACTCTCGACAACAATTAAAAACAGCTCTTGACTATTGACTTTAAAATTTGTTAGATTTGGAGTTTATCATTGTAAAATACTTTTTCAAAATTATACTCAACACTTGAGCTTTTGCTTTTTCTAGAAGCCTTTTACAGGTTATCGTTTGCCTTTAGTGTCTTACGTGCAAGCGATTGATGTAGGGCGTTCTGTTTTAACTGTAGATACCTAAACCCCTCTATCAAATTGAATCTTGCAGACCTGGCTATCAAAGTAGACCAAGAAATTTGAAATAAAATAAACTGTAGAATTTCGCTCGTCTTCTAAATGCATGCACCCGAATCACTGGCTTTTGAAAGCTAGAAGTCAAAGCAAATTTTGTTTTTCGCTTATTTAACTTGTCCCTCAGTTTCCGGACTCAAGGTGCTAAAAACGTGTCTGCGATTTGCCATAATTATTCAATTTGAGAGTGAAGTTAGAGTGCATTTTTGAAATAATATTAAAACATATGGAGAGATCGCAGTGTGAGGGGAGAATTTGCTGATATTTGTAACCACAAAAAAGCATCAGTTAGCTTAACTGAAAGTCCATTAACCATGAAAACCACCTGTCTATCTGTATTATCGTGAAACGCCTTGAAGTGAGAACTACCTGAAGTTCTAAGTAGTTAATATTTACGAGCAGAATAACTGACTTGCCTATGATTGACTAGCCAAAAAAAAAGAAAACAATGCGCTTATTGACAGCCAGTAGCAGTTAGGATTACTAAACGAAAATACATCATTTTTTATTAGAGGCTAGCATATATACAGGTTTTTTGTAAATTGCTCTTCGGTTACGTCCCCGGTGGTGGGACGCCGGATACCACTATCCCGCAATGGTTATGTTCTTGGATTAAAACCATATCGTTGGACCTAAATTCTGAGTACTGTTGGCGTCTGTCAAGTTAATTCCCTGTAACAGATCCGGTACCCCGGGGTCTGGTACCTCCCCGCAGAAAGAGGATTTCGCAGGTTTTGTAAAAGTGCTTTCCAAGGCCAAAAAGCTATTATAACAGTAGAAAAATCGCTACTGGGTAAAGGTATTTAAAAAAATTCGCAGACACACCCTTGTTGTAGCTGTATGAAAGTACACTACTGTACAAATTTTAGGGCAAACGAACAAATTCCGTTCGACTTCTAACTTTTAAAAGGGACCCAAATGATGATTAGGACGCTCACGTACATTTAAATGTTGTGAAAAATTTGACAATTCACTTTATTTCAGTATGTAATAGCCAGGTTTTAGTGTCTACAGCTTAAACTGGACGCGCTACATCGCTTGGACTTAAGGCACCTCTCAGTTATAAGGTGCTCTGAAGTTATATGGTAACCTTTAACCTATAATTCGCCCTGTTGGCAATTCACAACTTCTACTAGCTGACGACTGCTACTTGTAGGTTGTATTTGCAGTTTAGTCACATTCATGTCTAATACTGTTGAGAAATGGATTATACCTAGTTTTAAGGTAAGTTTACTTGATTTTTTTCTTTTGAAACAGCATCAAGTTTCTGGTTTTTATCTGAGTCTGTTTTGACTTAAGAAGTCGCTTCTTAAACGGGACATTAGTTTTCTTACCTTGAAAAGAGTTCACCCCAACCTGAAATCTAAGCAAATCTAGAATTCCGCTTCAATCTTCGCAGTGTTTTGCTTTATTTTCAATGGTTTACTGAAAAACTTGTTTTTGAGTGTGCTTTTGCTCATCCTACAGTGTATAATATTGTTTTTATCATATTTGGTTAAAAACAGTGTGGATCGTGTCTCTGTTATATGCAAATTAGCTATGGAATGGAATCTAATGCGCATGTGCGCCAGCTGACTGTGTTCCTTTAAGTTTGTTAGCTTTAAAATGCTGGAAACTCCGATTGTACTTGCAGTTAAAAATAAATACTAACAGATTCCACAATTACCTCAGCTCCAAAATGTCAAATTTCACACACTTGTACTACATTATATTGACACATTTTCTAACCTCTCAAAAATTTGTAAGGGTCACTAATTCCAGCTTTTTGTAAAAATTTCTGATCCATGGCTAACGAAGCAACAAAAAAAAATTAGTATTTGCAGATATATAGTCGTACTTAATCTTTCTACAGTCTCTTGTGATCATTGTAGTGGCTGAATTGCATTCTCTCTTCATAACAACTAGTGTGTGTTGAAAATGACTGGTTTTGTTTTCAAAGGTAGAAAGCGGCTCGCTTCTTTGCTATGTTTAATCCATACAAAGAAAAAGCAAAAATTGAGACACTACTGTAGCAAGTAATTATATAAATAAAAAGAATTCAGAAAGAACTTTTAATTGATTTACCGGTTAATTCTTTTATATCATCAATTGCATCTTGAAAATTACCTTTGGAAAATGAGTAACATAGTCGTTAAAAATCATGGACATTGATAAAGCTTAGAGGGCAATTTCACCTCGGTGGAGTAAAATGATAAAGTATAGTGGCGTAATAAAGCGTAAACCATGATAGGTGGCCTCTAGTGAAAAGGATGTCCATTTTAGGATACCCCTCTTCGATCGGTGATTTACCAAATTGTCTGGATAATTCCTGGTCGTCCTTTTATACTCCTTGGGTTTATTCTGAGTAGGGAATGGGTACTGTGACAGTAAAGTATCTGGACGAAGAATTCATAATTAGGGGCCTGGTTTGCTTCCATGAAAACTCTCAATTTGGCGCCCGGCACACTATTACATTGGGCAGATCTCACAGAAAGGCATTAGATTGGTGTTAACGGTTCACCACTTAAATTAAAATAAGTGACGAAGACCTAACATTTTCTTAAAATATTGATTTTTAATTACGAAAGAGGGTGAAGGAAATAACTTAAATCATCAAATCGTGTATAAAAAAAAGAAAGAAATTTAGGACAATGGACGTTTTTGATTTTTACATTCTAAAATCAGATAATTTAACTCACTAAGCTAAAGCGGGAAACAAATATATCAAGTGAACTCACCTAGACGATGATGAATATTCGCCCTGAGAACGTAAAGCTTAGCGTTCACGTTGTCATTATTGCACTTCAGTGCAATCCCTTCAGTGTAGCAACTTGACGCATTTCTTAAGTTATTTTTCTTTTCTTCTAGCCTTCCTTGGATTATGTGTTTCTCTGCTGTGAAAATCAAAACGCGTATTGGGGAGTAATTGGTGGAACGTTTAAGCATTATTTATTTACTTTTATTGAGTGCTATCATCTTTTGTTATCTTGACTATGCAAAGCAGCTGATCTGCTTGTAGAAGTTTCATTTATCGGTGTCTTTGGAAGGACTGAAAATCTATAGAAATAGCACATACAACAAAAACCTGGATACAGGCATAGAAACGACCGGTGAAAGGAAACACTGTCAAAAATATCACCTACCTTGCATGCAACTCATCCTATGAAAGGTTTTTAAAAAAAGTAAAAATGAAGAAAATAAAAGCGTAGCCCCGGGTTAACAAGGCCCTGTTAGGGTAAATTCCGACAGGCGACACGGCTCTGAAGCGGTGACATGAAGGAGCTGAAATGATGACGAACGACAAGCCGCCGGCTCAAGCGAAATTACGACAGCGACAAAGAAAAAAGTGAAATCGAAAGCGACATTCGCGTTTTAAAAATTAGACAGCGACTTGCAGCGCATTCCGGCAGAAGAAATTGCATTTTACAATAAAGTTAACCTTTCTGTGAGTTAGTTTTCACAGTCTGCTGTGTTACTATTATCCGAAAATAAAATGTTTCGGGAACAGAATCACGAGAACGCATTTACGTTAAACATTCTAGACCCATTCTATAGTTAATTTCCGATATCGATATCAGTGGCTTTGAACGAAATTCCGACAGCGACATGTGAACCTACTGAAATTGCGACGTGGAAAGGTTTGAAATTCAGACGGGGGACATAAAGACCCCCCTCATAAGGCCTAGTTAACGCCTTGGTAGCAGCCACCTTATCTCTTCATTGTGTTGTTTATTTTTAACTACTTAATAACCGAGAGTGAGGTCGTTACGGGAAAATCTCAAACTGAGGCCTTGCCGTATTGACCGAGCTATAGCGATGTCAATACGGTAGGCCAAGGTGTGAGATTTTTCCGCAACAACCGAACGGTCAAGGTTGTTAAGTTGTTTATTATATGGCTAACAAAACGGTTCTAAAGAAAGAAAAAAATCTAAATTCAAGGCCGGGAAGTCATTACTTCACATCCGGTGATGCGCGCGCTTATCTATTCATTCATCTTTCCAAACCGTCAAACTGCATAACAGAATTCAGCGAACTAACGCGTACTCCGTCAAGAAAATATATTTATTTTTGGAAAACAATGATCAGTACGGCCGCGAAAAGTATTTTAGTACAGTTGTGTTACTATATGATGAGAGAATTTTCATCGACATTTCCCATAATCAACCGCCAAACGTCAATTCCTACAGAAAAGTGCATCAAACTTGCTCAAAAGCCGTGCGGCCTTGTCGGTAAAAGAAAATACATTTTAAACGGAATCAGCACTACTCTTCGTCGTCACTTTCAATGAAAACTGTTCGCCTTTTCTGAGGTTCCTGGATCACAGTTACTGGCCTGTTAGAGATCTTAAATTGGCGCTCAGAGATGCTGCGTATGTCCACCCCGGAAAAAAAAAAACCGCTCGGCTGTTTAAATCTGATTGTCCTTGAAGATGTTTAAACTGGCTTGTGTTACAGCAAGAGAATTTGTTGATGTTGACTGCTGTACTGCTCTGGTGTCACCAATCGCCTTTTGAATGGTGATAGGACAGTGAAAGGAGACCTGCCTTTGGAAAGGAACAAACTCTCATGTATACTTCGCTGCAAGCCCGACAGGGTGTCAGGTTCATAATCGTCGCCATCTGTTTTCCGATATCTTAAAAAACTTTGCCAATAAGTGGTCAAGGACAGCAGCCAGCAAGTCCAAAACTTCTACTATGCTTCCTTTGTTTATTGACGACAAATATCGTTGAAATGTGTTCATTTCTCTGGCAGTTTTCTTTCCTTTCGTGGTTTTGCTCTTTAAGGTATGAATATTTCACTTCCTTCCTGATCAATTAACTCGTTCGTTCTTACGGACAGTATATGGCGTTACCGTGACATCGGTCACGTGATTAACACGCCTTGCTATGTATGTACAGTCAATAGTGCGTGTTTTGAGATTATTAAATCCATGTGAAATCCAGCGAAACGCCCTACAGCCTTACCTTTCCCTACATGGTCACTTCGAGACGGATTATTCCTGTGGTGATACTCCTTGTGTTTATAATTCTTCAACCAGTCAATTCTTGTTCTTACGCACGTGCTCTGGATATTTCTTCATTCTTCGAGTCGACTACCTGTCAAGTGATGCCACCCAAAGGGAAACTTTCAAGGAAAAGGGCTACACGTGAAGGACACAGAACCACCGTTTAACGCATCGCCTATGAAGTTAACGAGTAACTGGATACCGGAACTGTCGATGTTAACTTGGACGAGTACAAGCAAGCGCCATTACTGCATGTGTCAAAGTTTCGCCAGCAAAGGGAATCTCTGCGCGCCAAATTAGGAATCCTGAAGGCTTTAGACGAAGAAATCCTGTCAAATGTGGAAGAGGAGGTAATTGAAAACGAAATCCGCGAAGCAGATCTTGTAAATGAGTTGATTCAACTCACAATTACAAGGATTGAAGATTTCCTGGAAACTTCGAGACCCCCCACGAAGAGCGTGGACGCGCCAAAATACAAGACACCGGTAAGCCCTTCTGTATCTGCTGATCCTAGTGATGTTAAACCCTCAAGTGACTCTGTTGAATCGCCAGTAAGCCTTAATGTATCTACAGAAGTTGTTCCTGGAAATTTTGAACCCTTAAATCACTCTGCCCAACTTCCTAATAGTAATCCTGCAGCCAATTCATCTATACAAGAAACAGGCCCTCGAGTTAAATTACCTAAACTGGACATGAAAAAGTTTGATGGCGAAGTTAGTACATGGCCCACCTTTTGGGATGCCTTTGAATCCTCTATCCACAAGAATCCTAAATTGGCTCCTATTGACAAGTTCAATTATCTGAACTCACTTCTCATGAAACCAGCTCTTGATGCCATTTCTGGTCTGTCTCTCACCGCATCCAATTACGAAGAAGCAATTGCAATCCTTAAGAAGAGGTTCGGAAACAAACAACAGATTATAAATCGCCATATGGATATTCTTGTTAATGTCAGCCCAGTGATAAATGAAGACACAAGAAAGCTAAGGGAACTGTATGACACTTTAGAGTCTCATGTAAGAAGCCTTAAGTCTCTAGGACTCCCTTCAGGCTCCTACGGAAGTTTACTGTCATCGATTATTATGAGCAAGCTGCCTCAGGAGCTGCGATTGATTATTAGTAGAGAAATAAAGGATCAAGAATGGCAGCTCGATACTATTATGCATGTATTAGAGAACGAGTTGGAAGCCAGAGAGCGTGCAGTCCTTCATGACGAGTCTCAGTTATCAGCTGAAGGTCAGGCATTTCCAAACTTCAAGATGCGTACAACTACATCTGCCTTATTTACGAAACACTCAGGACCCACTTGTACGTACTGTAAGCAGAGCCATCCCTCTAACTCCTGCAAAATGGTAACCAATCCTGCTGCCCGCAAGGATATTCTCATCAAACAAGGGAGATGTTTTGTTTGCCTTAGAAAGGATCATCTCAGCAAAAACTGTCCTTCAAAGCATGAATGTTTCAAGTGTAAGGGTAAACACCATATCAGCAT